>KQ479186.1:42133-100067 GCA_000331835.2 Trichoderma hamatum GD12 | reverse complement strand
ATTTTTAATTATTTTACTTTTATTAAATTTATTATAATTATTAACTAATATAATTTAATATTTTTTTTAATTTAAAAACTTAAGTTATTTCATCTGACTGCAGCGGGTGGCGTTCCTTGGGGCAGGAACCTGTTCATAGAACTGAGCCGAGATGCCTTGAGAGTGCCCGTTCAGCTGCTTTCTAAGAGCCTCCCCAGCACCCTCGATGCCGAAGCGCTGCAGAACAGGATGAAGGTTTTGGAACGCGAGTAGGCACTGTGCTTGCTCCTTGGGACTCAGCAATGCTAGTACCCTAGCTATGGACTTGATGGTTATCTGGAGAAGCGATTAGAGCCCGCAATACGTTGGACGACGTAGAAACTTACCTCTGGGTAGTTGACCGCCACAAGATATCAGTTGGCATGATACGATCGTTAGTCCCTCTCACAGGTGGACGCCGTACACCTCAGTGACGTCTGACCTCTGCTGACAGTGCAGACTTTCGATGACAACATGCTCGTATTGATTGCTTTCCGCATTCCACCACAGTAAAGCATGGCCAATGAGCAGTCGGCCAGGTTGCATCCAAGGGTTCTCTCTGGTAGCCCGACCGGGACCAATCGCTCGTAGGTCTGTGGTAGTGTGAAATACGTGTCCGGCAGTGAAGAAAGTCTCTCCACCATCTGAAGGTCATGTCAGCTGGAGGACTATTGGGCAGGTAGCATGCGCGCAACGTACTGAATCCGTAGAGCACTGAGTTCTCCATGGACGTCACGACTTTCTCGTCCGAGACGATGCCCCATTTCGTTTGAGGACTCTCGGGTGAGCACAATGTCATTCTCGGCCAAGAGCTCCATAGAACGGCTGCCGGATATTGTGGCGATCTGTGCTTGACTTTCTCCAGACTTTGGTCCGTCAATGTGGTCGACTTTTCAACCAACGGTGTTTGAAATGGTAGGCAGGCGTCTGTGACACCGGCCGGCTGTAGCTTGCCACTCTCATTCTGTACCACTAGGTTGAGGCTGCGGATTTCACCGCACCGCGGACGGTGTGATCCTTGTCGGCATCAGTCTCGCCGAGATGGAATGCCAGAATCTTACCCCATCAGGCCCCCAAATTCCCAGGTCCACATCTGATCGGGGGAGCACAGCAGGGCCTTGTAGCCGTTGAAAAGATGGTTGGCGACAAAAAGTCATGTGCATGCTGTAGTCGGTATGCAGGAGACCCTCGCTCTTGTAAAAGCCGCAGATAGGTTCCTGTCACAGAGTCCAGTCTTGAAGGCTTGCAGAAATGTTTGATCCTTCTCAAGGTCGTCAAGCGATCCATAGTCCAGCCTGCTGAGTTCTGCATTCAGGTGGTCTGCATAGCAGGCTTGTGCCAATCGACAGAGGCTGTCTTGCATGTTGGCGTCTGCCTTGTCCTATGTGCATCAGGTTAGCATCGCGGCCGTACGTACATGTATCAGGCATCTTCTAGACTTGCTTTGTTCACAGCCTCCCGCAGCGCCTTGGGGTCATTGTCACCCGGAATACCAGCCGACGCCAGTGCTGCCGACTGGTTGGCCAGTCCAATGATCAGTGTAGTGTGATCCGCATTGTTGATGTTGAAATCCGACACTCCAGTATTGTTGCCGGTCAAGGGCGTAGATGCCGACTTCAAAAAGCTGATGGACGAAGCCAGCAGCGTCTGGTCATGTAATCCGATTGATTGATGTATGACGGCGCCGAAAGTGAACCGGCGCTTTCGAGCGTCTTGATCAGCCCATTCACTCGGGGATCTGCGGTAGTCATTGCAAACAAGTGCTGGAGTCAACTGGCCTTGGGCGGCTCCCCCAGGTGACCACGCCTTCGTGTTCATAACAATCCTCCATCGCGGATACGGTACATGTACAGTATTCAATGTCTCCTCTGGGGTCGCCTAGCCGCTGGTGGGTCCGACTATTGGGGAGTTCAGCTTGCACAAGTGGCCAATGATTGTCGTTTAGGACGATTCAGCTGATCGGGAGATCGATAGTGCTCGAGGTCCCTGGTAATCGCGGGGGCAGCGCAGGGTCTAGAATGGCTTCGTCGTGTCATGCTCTGCATCTGAAGTAGCGTATATGGATAGCCCCTCGGCCTGGCGCTGGATAGGTGCAAGTCACGGTGCATACAGCCATGCACGATGCCCCTGGAAGAGGCGTTTCCGGCATGGCCAGGCTCGGCTGGTGTGTGGCGCACGATTGTGATTGCACGTATGCGTTGGGCATCGACTTGGCTACATACATGTAGGTATGTACCTTGGGCGGCATTCCCGTATCCTCAGGTGTAGAGACATTTTGGTGTTCTGTGCCTTCTTCAACGTTTGCTGGATACCAGGTCTGGGCTAGGTATTTTAGGCACGTCGATGTGATATCATCCAGCTGAAAGCTGGGATTCCTTGCCAGATGCACGCGGTCAAATTGCTTGAAAATGCTTGTCCTGCAGCATGGTTGAATTCTGATAACGTCTTATAGCCCGGTGTAACGTCCGATGCATCAGCTGTGCTTTCCAGTCCAACGCAAAAGAGTTTCATATTTGGCCCGTCATTCCACCTGTTCGCTCTTTGATATAATTCTGTTAGATTCAGTCCAACCGCCAAAACATGTCGTCTGGTATCCAGACCGCCTCAACCCGCAGTCTGCACACATGGTGGCAAGATGGGGGAGTCAAGGACAGCAGGAGAACCCGCATCTACGAAAACAAGGTCCGGCAATCTCACGCATACCGCGTTCAAGTGCGTAGTGCACCCCCAGCCGGAGCCGCTGATGCACCGTGGTACGACTCTTTCGTCTACGAGTCGATTCCCCGAGGTGGTAATGGCTTCTTCAAAACTCCCGTCGACTCGCCGAATCCCCAACAGTTCACCAAGGAGGAATGCAGCGACGGCGATGGTATCAGTGAGCTGGAGCACAATGCCCATCTCAGCATGGCGTGGTCACAATTCGAGTATGATGACGATGTCCAAGTCAAGATTACGCCTTGCAACGGACTCGAGCTCAGCCAAGTTACCATCCGGCCTACTGCACTGCATCTTGAGGCTGAAGCGTTGTCGGATGCCGTCATTATTCGTATTCCCCGGAATCCTAATGGTTTCAAGTTCTCTGTCGAGTTTGAAGATGATATCATTGACTACTTCTCCGATGGGACCCAATACGTCAAGCAAGACCACGGCCACGTAGTGGGTAGGGAGCCCAGAAATGCGCTGCTCATATTTGCAAGCCCTTTCCCAACAGCAGCAGTGACTCCTCCAATGTCTGAGAGCAACACGACAGTCATGAAGCCTGGGCCCATTTACGAGGGAGATTGGGGGTCCAAGGCTATTCTCTACTTCCCCCCTGGCGTATACTGGATGAGCTCGACACAGGATGGACAGAGTCCAAGACTTGGACAGAATCACATACGCCTACACGAAAACACGTACTGGGTGCACCTCGATCCCGGCGCATATGTAAAGGGTGCGATTGAGTACACCACAAAGAATAAGCACCTCTATGCCACCGGCCATGGTGTCCTCTCTGGGGAACATTACGTCTACACGGCCAACCCCAAGGAGGGCTACCACGGCAAGAAGCATGACTGGGAGAGTCTTCGCATGTGGTAGCACAAGCTGCCAGTACCAGGACAGACCTGGCACTGCGCCGGGCCCACGATCACCGCCCCGCCGTTCAACTCGATGGACATGAAGGACCCGCATGACCAGATACACGTTTCTGCAAGGATTCAGGATTACAAGCAGGTGGGAGCCTGGTACTACCAAACCGACGGCCTGCAGCTGAACCCTTACTCCACTATGCGCGATGTGTTCTACCACTGCAACGACGACGCCATCAAGGCGTACCACGGCCACGTCGATGTAGATCGGGTCACGGTGTGGAAGGTCCACAACGACCCAGTGATCCAGATGGGGTGGGACCTGAGGGAAGTGAGCCATTTCAGCCTTCGCAATCTGTGGGTGATCCATACACGGTACTTTAAGCATCACGATTATGTGCCCGCCGCCATCATCGGCGCGTCGCCTTTCTACGTGAACAAGGACGACCCACCGGAGAAGCAAAAGAAGCGTGATTTCAAGAAGCAGCTCGCCGCGTCCATCACCAATGTGGTTTGCGAAGGTCCCTGCCCGGGGCTGCTGAAGATTTCGCCTCTGCAGAGCTATGATCTTAGGATCAGCAACGTCGAGTTTCAACAAGAACTGAATCCAGATCCCAAAGTCGCAGCAAGTTACGTCAAAGGAGTTGACGATTTCGGGTCAGGCAAGATGGCGATTGAGATCAATAATTGGTCTATCAACGGGGAGAAGGTTACAATGGACAATTTTCGCAGTAATCAGCTCGGTAAGCTCAACATTGATAAGCAGTACTGGAAGCAGTGGGAGATAAAATGAGGTTGAGCAGCCGGTCTAAGGCTATGATGATAGAGTGAAATACAAATTCACACTTTGGATGGTGTTGTGAAGGGTATATCACTGTAACTGAACTCTATGCAGTGACCTTCCAAAGGCACTCATCTCGTTCAACAAGCGAGACACTTTTTTTTATTTTTTATATTTCCTCTACTGGTTCTAGTATCCCAATGTGATATACCTTGTCCTTGCTATTATCTATCTTGTAAGGAACCATTTCTCTTGTTTGATCTAGATGAACGCTTCCCCATCTCAGGTACTCTGCAAAGGTTCCCGGCTCACAGTCTGCGTTTTCGTTCTCTGGCTGATCCAGCAGATCCGCTAGAAAATCTTTTCCGCCAGGATGACCATGGGAAAGCTTCAACGTTGAAGTATTTGCCAGCGCATCATGTACAAACTCCTGCGCTGCGAGCCATCTCTCACGCACTTCATCAGATTCACTGCCGTTCAGTACGTCCCTTCGCGTGGCTAGATAGCTGAGCTGCAGAGGACCAGACCATTTTGTTTTCGGCTGCACGTAGAATGTCTCTTGCATAGCCCTAGCGAAGAGTATATTCTCCCGATAATACTTTGGCCCATCGAAGCCATCACTAGGATCAACGAGCTTCCGAAGCCGCTCAAGGGCCACGGATTGAGCGAGGTAGTCAGTGAAGGACTCCATTGTCACGTCCAGCTCCAGCTTACTCTTGCTCAAGGGAGGATTCAACAGCGGCAGATGCCTCAGGAGGGGGTGTTTGTGAAATCCATCAGCGTTAGTGACTCCTGTCCACATGCTGAGATAGATGTCATGCCAGCGCTTGATGAAGGGATTGTTTTTCTTGGCGGCGATGAAGCCGTTTATCATGTCGTCCCCACCAGGACGTAGGCCGAGCACGAAGCCAGCCATCTCATACGGCGTGACCGGGTCCTCAATCTGCCGCCAGCAGATGTCTTCGACGTGTCGAAATAAGATACTCCCGGCATCTAGCCAAATGCCGCCATATAGCCATAACAGGGGCAGCCTAACTATATCGCCTGAATGCTGCCCCATGCTCGGCCCGTCCATTGTGCCATGCAGGAACGCATCCGGCAGGTATTCGTCAGGAACGAAATGGCGGACATTCGTCTCAGAGCCAGGGACACAGTCAACGACGTGGACCGTCCAGTCCGGCCCGAGACGGCGGACCCAATTGATAACGTTACGGCGACACCATGGCCTCATAGAGAAGAAGCCAGAGTGCCAGAAGGCCCAAACATTCTTCTCAGAGCTCACGGCGTGGCGGGTGGTGAGCCATGCTGAAATCTCTTCATCACTGCGGTGGTCGGTGATGATGGGGGAGACGGGGGCCAGGCCGGGTGGTAAAGTGGATAAATCGGGCGGATTTGCAATTATCGGAGGCGCGATAGGGGGATACAACCTGGCTGTAGATGGGGGCATGATGAGCTTCCAAGTTTTGTGAGATAGGCCTGTGAAAAGGGAGTTGCGTCGGTTCAGAGGACTCGCACTGCCAACTAGGCATGGAGTTTATAAGGCCCCATACGCTGTGAATAGTGTTGTTGAGACGTCTTGTGTCTTAATAGATAGAAGTTGGCTCCACCTGAACGTTTCATCCGCTCTGGTCCGGATCCTATTTGGTTGCCTTGGTGGTCTTGAGATCCCGCCGGCTTTGAGACTAGCTGTTGGACAGGTTCTGAGTAAAAGGCTGGTATGTCAACTTCCCTTATGCCTCTCATTTTTAAGATTATGCAACCGCCCAGTTTTGATATGTATAGAACCAATTTATTCGATTTGCCAGCGACATATATCTGTTTTACACTTTGTCACGTAAAGAAAGCAAGTATTTTGCATATAAATTTAAATTTTATTAATATTTGAAGTAATTTAGTTTCAGTTAGTTTTAATTTTATAAGAATAAATTAAATACTATAGCATTTGAATAGTTTTATTATATAATTATTTAACTATAGGCTCAGTAAAAATAGTGTTACACTAGCTATTATACCGTATTTAAACTTGTATATTAATATTTATAGATAAATCCGAATAAGTTATAATTTAAATTTTATAAAAATTTTCATAAAGCTTTTTTAAATTAAGTAATATTTTCTTAGTTTGTGTTATGTAAACCTAGCATATGAATTAAGTCATTTTTAAAACCCTTAAGCATGCAATAGGTCTCGTTATATCCCCACATACAACCTCCCCACATACAACCTCACTAGCAGCCATAGGATCTATCTAGGATCGTTTTACGAACATGTCAGCTTACATGAACCAATCCCAAGTAGTAATCTACTCTTTGCCCCCCTCGGACCGAGCACCATCCCGAAAAAGGGGTTTTAATGCGTGTGGGGTACTGAAGGATCAGATCGGCGGGCTGTAGATATCTAACTACATGGTCATAATCGGTGCTCCGCGAATGCCGCGTGTGCTGCCACATTCTAACTCCAGGCTTTGCCTCTGGGTTCTGAATCACAGCTGATTGAGTATACGTATGCCCGCCAAGGACACACGTTACAGCGATGATGCGTAGTGGAGACTACGATAAAGCCTTTAATGGCACTAGAAGGCGGGACGCTTAATCATACATTATAGAAGCTGGGAACCTTGGTGTTGGATATCTATGTACAAGGTGCTATATGGGACATGCAGCGTGTCTGAGCTCTCGGATATGTAAAAGCTGAGCAGAAGGCCACCTTGTCCCATGTGCTTTATTGTTGGTGCCGCATGCTGTCTTCATGATCTTGAGTAGCCAACATCCTGCAAACGCATCCATTTTGTGTGAAATTTCATTTTAGTTCGCACCGCCATGTCTCCCTACAAGGCCATTGTTCTTGACTTGAATGGAGTTCTTCTCTCATACGGGGGCACAGTCTCCTCAAGCGTCTTGAAACCCAGCCAGATTAAGAACATACTCGACTCGCCAACATGGTATGACTATGAGTGCGGACACCTATCCCGTCAAGAATGCTACGAGAGAGTCTCCTCCGAGTTTGGTCTTGACGTTGATGTCTGGACCCAGACCCTGGACCAGCTCACCGAAACAGTCAGGCCGCATTCTGAGTTCATAGAAGCCGTCAAAAATATCAAGACAGCCTTTCCGGACATCAAGGTTTATGGAATGAGCAACATTTCACAGCCCGACTATGAATTTTTGAAGCCAATGATCTCCGTTTGGGGCGTTCTGGATGGATTCCAGGCAAGTGGGAAGACTGGAGTGAGAAAGCCGGACAATGCTTCTTATATAAAGTTTCTCGAGACGTATGAGCTTGATTCAGGGAACTGCATATTTGTCGACGACAGGGTTGAGAACGTCGTCGCAGCTGCAGCATTAGGATTCAAAGGAGTGACGTTTAGCAACTCAAAAGAGGTTGAGAGGACCATCTGGAACTTGCTGGGCGACCCCGTGAATCGCGGTGTGGAGTATATGGAGAGAAATGCGAAGAAGATGATGCTGGAGCTGAGCACTGGAGGAGAACAGCCTGATAACTTTAGCCAGTTTATTATCTTGGAGCTGACTAGAGACAAGTGAGTTTCAAGAATGCCCCGTGACTTTTGGATCTTGCAGAAGGCATAGGACAATCGACCGCTGACATATATACAGGCGCTTGATCAAGCTAGATAGAAGAGAAGGGCCGACATGGAATTATTTTCACCACTCGAACACGTTCATGGGCACGACTTACAGCGATGACTGCGATACCACCTCCTACGCTATGTGCACACTAGACGATATCCCTGCCCATGAGAAAGAGGCAGCGATGGATGCCATTCTCAATAACCTCAGCTCGGACAACCTACCATTGGTAAGACTCACTTGGTCCCTCTTTCCTAATAACAATATGTTTTTTTTAACACATGGCGGCATACACAGTGCTGGTTCAACAAGAGCCGCCCTCGCCTCTGCCACGGCATTATTGCCAACGCCTTTCGCTTCTTCTGCCTTCAAGGCCAAGGCCACAAACTTGCACAAACTTACCTCTTCCTTTGCCGCCTGCTGCGTACTAAGACCTATGAGCTCGGGAGCCGCTACTATGAGAATATTGACTACATGCCTTACATCCTCAGCAACCTGTGCTCGCGGCGGCCCAAGGACCCGTCGTTGTCGGAAATGCGCGAGCTACTGATGAATGAAATCCGGGACCGAGCAGGTTGTGACAGTGACGTGTTGGGAGCTGCATTGAGGACCTTGAGTGCTCAGGCTATGGGAGTGCCGTATGCAAAGAGAGATGTGCGAGTGCTGTTGGAGAGCCAACAACTCGATGGCGGTTGGAACAGGGTCTGGCTGTTCAAGTACGGCAAGGAGGATATTAAAGTTGGCAGCAGGGGCGTAATCACGGCTATGGCTGTCAAAGCCCTACGACAACACGCAAAAGATGAAGGCAGAGCGATGTAAGCATTTGACAGTAGTAGATGAGGAGTTCTATGCATGTAGATAGGCGGTAAGACTCTATAACGGCCAACATAGTTAACAGTACATATATACCAACCAGATTATCTTTAACAAGATTATTAAAATACTTAGAATTACACTTGTGATGTTTCATTATTAACTTTTTCTTTTTTAAGCTAAAGTAGTAGAAACTACCTGCTCTGCTACTTTCTTAAGATATATACTGTATTCGCACATGTCGCGAGGCGTATATGGGAATTGAAAAATACTCATTCTTATAGAATCTATAATTTATTTTATGCGATATAACATTCTGTAATATTTCTGACGTGGAAGGTTAGGCGTTTCGTTCAAGCTATGCCGCCAAATCGGGCAACATACCTAACTAGGCATCTACATGTAGTTTTGACGAATACGCTTGCGATACGCTTGCAATTCGACATGGCCCACTTGCAAAGCAACAAATCAATCCTTCAACCAGCAGGGCGATAACTCTAAGTTGCATGCGGCAGGAATAATATATCGGAACGTTACATGCTACAACGCCAAATCCTTTGCTTCCTTTCCGGTCCCGCAGTGGGAGATGCGGGGTGCGTTGGGATAAGCAGGCACTTTGTTTGAAATCAGCGAATTGAAAGTCGATCCAAACAGGATGCAAGTGTTGCAAAGTCATGCCGCTTGGCTGGATTTCTCATTGCAAAAGACTCCAGTCTAAGGAAACAATTACGCTCGAAGGCATTTTAATTTCATCTCCGTTTTAATTGTTTTCTATTCCATTTCCTTCCTTCTTTCTTTCTAACATGCTCGTTGGATCGTTTGAGCCATGGCGGTTCTGATCCTACAGTCTCCTCTCCAATGGTGTCTCTTCGCCTCCATACTTTCATTCATCTACGTAGTCTCTTTTCTCTTCTACAACATCTTCCTTCATCCTCTCCGTAGGTTTCCCGGCCCTCTTATCAACAGAGCCAGCGTGCTTCCCAAGCTCTATTTCTTGTCTCGCGGCCGCCTTGTCTACCACGTCAAGGACGTACACACGCAGTATGGCCCGGTAGTTCGCATTGCTCCCAATGAACTTTCATTCACGGATCCTCAAGCATGGGAAGATATTTTTATTCGGCAACCGCCCGGCATTGCCAAAACTAGCCACAGCCACGCCTTGGCGCCAGACATGGCGTTCTACAACCCGTTCAACGACCAGCCGCCTTCCATTATCAGCTCATCAGATGAGGCGCATCATCACCTTCGGAAGAAGCTGGTTCCTGGTTTCAGCGACAGGGCGATGAAGGCTCAAGAGCCGCTTATCGGCAGCTACGTTGATCTTCTAATAAGGAGACTCCGAGAGAACAGCACCGATGCAACGGGGAGGCCTCAAAATGTCAACATGCGCGATTGGATCGCCTACGCCACCTTTGACATCATCGGCAGCCTCACATTTGGGGAAGATTTTGGATGTCTCGAAGGCAGTGGCTATCATCCATGGATCGCGCTTGTGCTAGGTAGCTTCAAAGGCCGCGTCAAGATTCAGATCTTCAAAGCCCTTGGGATCCTGACGCCTGCAAATTGGATCATGAGGCGACTGGGTGTTGGATACAAAGCCCGCCAGATGCATTTTGAGCTAGTATTGAGCAAAACGAAGAAGCGTATTGCGATGGGCACGGACAGAAGCGATTTCTTAGACACGCTGGTCAGGGATGGGATGGGCATAGATGGGCTGAAGAGGAACGCTACATTGCTGGTTAATGCTGGAAGCGAGACCACTGCGACGCTGCTCACGGGGACAGTATATCTCCTTGCAATGCATCCAGACATCCTTCAGAAACTGGTGGCCGAAGTCCGAGGCCGATTCCAGAGGCGAGAGGACATCACCCTCAGCAGCGTAGCTAGCCTGACTTATATGCTCGCTGTCCTAGATGAGGCTCTGCGGATCTATCCGCCCGACGGAGTCTCTTCGCCGCGCTTGGTGCCTGCTGGGGGCCATGAGATTGCCGGGTGGTTTGTTCCCGGGGGCACCCGCGTCGGAATCTGGCAATGGGCCATCAATCGTGACGAAAGGCTCTTCCTCGAGCCATCTCGTTTCGATCCTGACCGCTTCTACAACAAGGGAGACGAAAAGTCGAGATACGCAGGCGATCGGATCGACGCGGTAAACGCGTTCCTCATGGGGCAAAGGAGCTGCATCGGGAGGAATCTGGCTTATGCCGAGATGAGACTAATCCTCGCAAGGTTGGTGTGGGAGTTTGACATTTCGATTGATGAGAGCAGCAGGAATTGGATGGATGGACAAGAGAATTTTGAGCTGTGGGTAAAGCCAGACTTGAATATCTATTTGAAGACGGTAGATAGGGAGCAGTAACTGAGAAGTTTTCCACGATGATGATCTCCTATAGCAATCCATACACCTGCAACTGCTTCTTGCAATCTTGTCATGGTCATGTGCCATTTTACAACTATAGAAAACAGCCTTAAGAAATCTGACAGAGCCCAGATTGTGCTTTGTTTCACACTTGAGCCATCTTGATGCATATTGTTTACTTTCAAGTCGACAAGCCCTGGTGCATTAGACCATAGGGCAACAAAGTGCAAAAATGATCTTTCAATCCCTGCGCGCACATTTCTAAGTAGGCAGCAAGTGAGATCAGGTTCAGATTCAACCCAATCCACGTTCTAAAGTCACGAAAATTCATTTGACACTGCGTTCGTCTCGTAGCTCTATACACGTACACCAAGTCACGAACTCGTGTGACTCTTCTTGATAAATACACTTGAGTATTTTGAATGAAACACCAAAGTCTAATGTTGGGCGCAGCGACCAAATAATCAACTAATTCTCCGTGCTGTCTTGATACTCTAATCAGCTTTTGAGAAAATAATAGAAAACTTACTAGGACCTTGAATTCTCCACTACCTATGGCTATGGGTGCTAGGTTTCTACATTCTAAAGCTACATACCTATGCAGGAGCAAAGAGGTTCCCAAACTGCACTGCCAAACGACCTAGAATCCCCAATAAAGCTGAAATAGATGTTGTATGGTGCCCCCAGACCTGTATCAAGCTTTTCTTTCGTTCCCGAAAACTCGTGCATGATGCGCCAAGTCGCCAATCTATAATAGGTTCCCAAGAGTTAGACATGTAAGTGGTCAAGCCTCGTCGGGGGAGCTCCCGCTCTACGAAGCCGTAAGCTGCTGGGTTGGCAACTGCACAGTACCGTATTTGGTCTTTGTCTTACAGAGCTTCTTTTGTAAACATCCCCACCGCTTTACAAGCTGTCAACAGCTTCATAAGATAGGGGGGATTTTCAGACTAATCTGGCCCGCAACTTACTGAGAGAGCATATACACGCATCTTCTTCGCTGTGCCTTGCCCAATAAAGCTAGCATTATTCTATAGGTTTGGGATCACCGCTATTCGCTACCAATCTTGTAGATTGCTATTTCTGACTTGCCTTGCGCTAGTAATCCTACTAATCGCAAATAGGTTGTTGTTTTATGTGGGTTCAGGATGACTACCTGATTACGTTACAAGGCATCTTCTCCTTTGCCTCTTCGCTGCTTATTCTGGGGGTACACCGCTAGCTACTTTATATTGCAAAACTTGTTTCAGGGAATATGGCCACTTGATAAAATGACGTTGTAAGAACCCAACTTTCTATTATCTTTAATTACTTCTCAAGCACAGCTTTGCTACTTAGCTAATACAGTAAACATTGCTCCAAGTTTATAATAACTACAATAACTGTAACTTGACTGTAAAATCCATTACTCTATGGCTTAAAGCAATTTTAATAAGCGTAAGGAAAAAGCATAACTTATATTCCCGCTTTTCCTATTAGTGTCTAAACCTGTTGGAATTTTCGTTCTCTTCCCCGTTTGTTGTGAAAGCTTTCTTCGTTTTTTTGTATTAGCTATGCGTTGTAAATCACGAATCTTGATATTTATATCTGTATTATAGCATTTAGTTATATCTGGCTGATCTATGGGTTTTAAGGCGGTTTTAGCTAAGCTACGGTTGTTGATGTCAAACAAATACATAAGCAGAAATTTATCTAGCAATTCAACCAGTGTCATAGAAGCAGACTAAACTTGCACTTTTGGTATACATTACATTCTAAACCCCTCAGAATTTGAGAATCCGAGTCATGCAACACAACAATGCCAGCAGAGAGCGTTTGTTAAAGTTGATTTGTTGGGTGCTTGTAATACTGAAAATCTATAACTCCGCGGAGCGTAGCGAGTTAAGCAAGGATGTGACTTCCAAAAATAGTCTACGGTAAATAGTCCGCGCCTTTGTTCATTCGCCTGCTAGTAGCACATTGACACTCGTGGGGGCCGTAGAATCCACCTGATTATCTCGACTAATAATCTAACAATAGTTGAAAACATTCCGGAAAGATAAGTTTGTCATTAACCTTTCTTTCCGTGTCAAAATCTTGTACGGCGATCCGGGGTTCTCGCTCGCATAGCCTCAAAGATGGACGTCGATGTAGTGGAGCATTTGCTTATACGCTCCGCTTTGAGTGGCTAGTGTCCGCCGTATTCGTGATCTGGTGGCCAGATCTATAACGTGTCTAGGAGGCTTTGAGTCGAAGTCGTAATCATGAAAGATAATCTTTGGAATCAGCCAAAGAACAATGTTTTGGGTGACGAATTACTCCATACTTGGTCTAGGGTTAGGTACGCCGCCCGCAAGAGCTACAGCCCTACCCAGTCCTCTTTATATCAACACGCGAATATATAGTTGATAGCAGGAGGTTGTTAAGAGCTGTTGGGTTGATAGTCTACTACAATCTACTACTTGGCATCGGATTACTTTCCTATACATTCGCATCTTCCACTGGCTATGATAATGCATACCCAAACCGAAACCGATCCCTTACTCTCACCGGGCTCTACGGTGTCCAAAAAACAGAGCGACCTGGTGCTGTCTCTAACAGCTGAACCAATTAACACGAATGCCTGGGGACGCTCGGCGAAGCGTGGTTCATGGCGGCGAGCCATAGCGTCCACGGGAATGGTGTGTCTTGCGCCAGTATTAACCATAGTTTGGTACATTTCTCTCGCGGATTTTCAAGGATCGTTATTGGCCTTCGTTCGTGCCGTGGGCGCAGACGGGCTTATGCGTATCCTAAAAGAACATTCTCCTAAATTTAATTTTGGAGTAACTGCGGCATACATTGGCTGGCTTCTCTTACAAGCTGTCCTATACGTGTTTTTGCCAGGCAAGACAAACACGGGCCAACGTACTCCCGCGGGCCACCTCTTGTCATACCGAACAAACGGACTTGCAGCTTGGATAGCCACTCATGTAGCCTATATTGGTCTATGCTCTGTCGGAGTTTTGGATCTGGCATGTATACCCAAGAATTGGGGAAGTTTAATCGTCGCTATGAATTGTGCTGGTTATCTCCTTTCAATCTTTAGTTACATAAAGGCCTACATCCATCCAACCCATCCAGATGACCGCAAGTTTAGTGGTAAGCTTTTATCTGTGCATGGTACATATTTGGGATTAATTTTAACTCTGTGTAGGGTCTGCGTTGTATGACTTTTATATGGGAATCGAAATGAACCCTAGGATTGGACAAAGTTTTGACTTTAAACTCTTTGTTAATGGCAGGCCGGGAATTGTTGCATGGACTTTGATGTACGTGTTGCTCTCTGTTTGACAAATATACCCTTTACTGACTTTTGGATCAGAGACATCTCCAATATTGCGTATCAGTATCAGGTCCATAACACTATATCGCCTGCGCTGGTTCTAATTAGCATTCTGCACGGCATATACGTGCTCGATTTCTTTATCTACGAGGCATGGTATCTCCGGACAATAGATATTGCCCATGACCATTTCGGCTTTTACCTAGCCTGGGGCTCTCTCGTCTGGCTTCCAACAATGTATACTATTCAATCACAGTACCTTGGCATCTATCCCACGGCACCTCCATTGGCCTATCTAGCCACCGTATTTGGACTGGGCCTCGGCGGATACGCGCTGTTCCGGTCCGCTAACAACCAGAAGGATCAGGTTCGTCGATCAAGAGGGACCTGTCTCGTATGGGGCAAACCAGCAACCTATATCTTGGCAAAATACCATACCACGGACGGCGCTCAACACGAAAGCATCTTGGTCTGCAGCGGTTGGTGGGGCAAGTCTCGACACGCAAACTACGTTGGAGACTTGATGCTTAGTACAGCCATGTGTGCCCTGGCAGGTACAACTAATCTAATGGTCTGGTTCTATGCCATTTTTATGCTGGTACTCCTTGTCCATCGATGTCTACGCGACGAAGAGCGATGCAGGGTTAAGTACGGCCAAGCTTGGGAAGATTATTGTGAACAGGTTCCCTGGCGATTGGTTCCTGGTATCTGGTAACTATTAATGCAGTTGTAATTTAGAGAACACTATGTTGCGATCCACTAAGATATAACGATATGAATAGATTGCGAGGCACATATCAATGCCTGTAATATTTAATTATGCATTTATTTTGAACTCCTACCTGTCTAGATAGCAGTTCAATTTGAGAAATTGAAGAAATTAAGAACTACAAATCCCTAATTAAGAAAAGCTATAATGATCTTCGGATATTCACAAAATGAATGTGCATGATTCTAGAATGTATATATTCCTTGAATTACCATAGACCATCCCTTTTTCTCCACCTTTGAAACGGAAGCACCATCCATATCAACATCCCCAATGAATCAGAGTTCCCACACCAACTGACCGCGTCCGGCAACTTGCTGTACGCCTGCTCATTCTTCCACGTATTCCTGAAACAGCCCGCGTTGTCCAACTCAAGTAGGTCTCCGACGGTTAGCACCTCTTGCGACGTCCGGCCTGAAAGGTAGAGCTTCAGCTCTCGCCTCCAAGATCTGTTGGTGCGGGCTTCCCATAGGTCACGCTGGCTTGGTAGAGGGACGGACCGAAAGTTTTTGTAAGGAGGGTTGGATTGGGTTGCGTGAGGTGGGATTAGGCCTTCGAATAGTAGCTCGACAAGACCAAGCAAGGCGACAATCCTGAACATTTAGTTAGGACTTGAATGTTTAAGCTTGGGACTAGAATATATTTGAAATTACCGTCTAAGAGATTCCCTTAATACCCAATATTGTCTGTCTGACCTTTCCGTAAAGTCACACGAATCCCAATCAATGCTCTCAGTGAGGCAAGTGAAGAGTTCCTAAGTTATGATAATGCAGGCGGTAAATATTATTGGACAGCAGATTAATTGTGCCAAGAGAGACGGGACGGAGTTAACCTACTATCATAATCAAGAGCAGTGCATTGGCGCCATTTCGTTCCGCTGTGTCGGGGTCCTGAGCTTGCAAAAGGATATAGATGATGACTGCCTGTAACGCAGCTAGTTGGCCATATGAATCTAAGCCCTTCTGCTATAGAAACGTCAATCTTGTAACTAAACCAACCGTCGAAGTAATAATCGTGGGGCGAGAAATGATACCTCTGCACGCAATCTCTGTCCCTCAGAGTATATAGTCTGCCAGACAAAATCCGCGTTTGTTTCTGTCCGCGAATAGAACATTTCTACAAGGCTGGCGCAAATGGCAAGCCTCTTGGGCAAGCACTGGTGTTTCCCCATTTCGCCACATTCTGGAGCAAGTCTCTCGTCTGTGTAGCAAGGCGCATGGATAAACGGAGGAAGGCGGTCTCCTAGCACGAGCATCTTTGGATAGCCGGTGATTTGTCCCAGGACCATATTGGTCAACATGCAGCCTTTTAGGATTGGGCGGCTGCGTAGGGATCCTTGGTTGGAGGGGGTCCGTACAGCTACGGCGGACGGGATGTCATCGCACGGGGTGATGTTGCACCCCAAACTAGACTCATCTGAGAGAGATGGAGGATCCCAATGTGAGATCGAAGCAGAATTATCAGGGGTAACTACACAAGCAGATGTCCATGCCTCGGTGACATTTCCGCCTGGGCATTCGGACTCGGGCATCATTTGCAGGCCAAATTGGTCCTCAAAAGTGTCGAGAGCAAAATCGCCAATGCCAAGTTCGAGATTTTTCGGATTCAAATGACCGGTTTCCAAACTATCGGCGACCATCCAGCTGGAACTCACATTCTCATCACTGATAGCCACACCAGTTGAGGCTCCATCAAAAATCGCCGGTGGGGCTCCAAAGCCACTGTGCTGATACTCAAGGGCTTCGACATCCACAGCTTCCAGTCTGGGGACCTTCGAACGGCGCGAGGCCGAATATGGCGATACGTGGACATCGCGTATATCACATGCCAGGTTGCGCTCAGCACAGCGTGAACACGTCGGAGCTGCCCGGTTGCATCGTAACTTTGATTGCCTGCAGTGGGTGCACGACTTTTGGCGAGAGAACGGCATGCTTAATTCTCCGCGGATGCAGTGAGGCACAGTAAAGACAAGCTGGATTGACTCAAGATGCGACTGAAGAAAGTCCTCGGGGTTGATCTTGAAGTTTCAGTTTTTGGCAATGGATTAGTAATGAGCTTTGGCTCTTTTCAGGATAGTTGACCCATGCGCTCGGCATCCAAGATGCTGGCGGAGAATAGGGGCCGATTTCCTCGGAGTTCAAGTGGAGACTGACCGCGGACTTTGTGGATCCTGTTGCAACCCCTGGCCAGTAGGTATCACAGGGTTGATTGCTTTGGCATCTAAACAAGAGTGATGTGTAATGAATACATGTTCGCGTCCAGAGTAAATATAAATATATATATACATAGACCCAAGAAGAATTCGAAATCGTATTGAGTTGATCAACAAAATATCACAACTCGAAATTCAACTCTCATCTTTATATATTCGCACACAGAGCGTACTTGCAATGGCGCCTATCCGCATCTGCATCATCGGCCTCGCTGCAACCTCCAGCGCCGGTTACAAGACAGGTGAATGGGGCATTCAGCATTTGAACTCCCTAAAATCCTCTCCGTACTACAAGGTTGTCGGTATTTGCAATTCCTCACTTGCATCCGCCCAAAAGTCCATCGAATCGCATAAACTTGGCCCCGATGTCAAGGCCTACAGCTCTCTCGATGAGGTTGCTAGTGATCCTGAGATTGACATGGTCTCCATCGTTGTCGCTATTGGCAAACATTACCAACTCATGAAGCCTCTGCTTGAGCACAAGAAGGATATTCTAGTGGAGTTTCCCATTGCGCCAACAGTTGCAGAGGTTGAGGAGTTGGCTGCTCTGGCCAAGAGTGCCGGAGTCAAGGTCATCAGCGGCTCGCAGGGCCGTGCCCATCCTGTCTTCCGACGTATGAAGGATTTGATCAAGTCTGGTGCCATCGGTGATGTGGTGGTCTCTACCCTCAACGGTCATAATGCTCTTATGGCTGCGCCCATGTGGCCAGAGTCGCAGTCAATTTTTCTGAATATTGACTCTGGTATTAGTCGCTTGCATCTGGTTGTCGGACACAGTGAGTTTTATCCACCTATCATATAACAGTAACGAATAAAAGAACGATTCTAACAAGACTAGTCTTGGACACTCATTTGAATATCCTCGGAGATTTCAAGGATGTCCAGTCGACCCTCAAAACCCAAAATAACAAAACCAAGCTCGTTGATAACTCAGGCAACGCTGTCCAAGAGAGTTATAATATCACGGCTCCAGACACAATTCTTCTCCAGGGAGTTTTGGAAAGTGGTGCTGTTGCGTCATTCACAATGCGCACCTCTACTAACACAGTCGACAACACCGGCTTCCGGTGGATCATTAGCGGAACTAAGGGAGAGCTTGAATTGACAAGCGATCCCGGCATTTTCCACTGGGGTCCTACAGGATTGAAGCTGAAGTTGAGGGAATTCGGGGGAGAGGCAAAGGAGATTGACTTCAACCCAGGTGAACCGGAACATTTGAGCCAGGTGTCTTATTCTGGACAAAATGTAGCGAGGGTATACGAGGCGTTTGCCAAGGGCGAAGAGGATGGATACGCCACTCTTGAAGCTGCTTTAAAAGTTCACAAGGCCTTGGAAAAAGCCAAGATCAATGCAGTCTGGGCATAACCTGGATAGAGAATCTGTATAATCACATGTACTTGCACAAATTCAAGATTATCTGGTAGTAATTCAGCCACTATAGACTCTATGATTGATATTTTTGGAAAATATTATAAGTTCCTTAGAGAATTAGTAATTTAAACGGGAGAGTAATTACTTATGCCATTCGTCACGGCCGGGGTGCCGAATTTCTTCAAAGATTGTCATTAGAAGAGAGCTACATGTACTAAATGACGCTATCTCGAGACATCTACACGACTAGTAGCTATGAACAAACGTTTTATTCGCCTTGAAAGTTTGGTTGAGAAACCGAACCCGTCTCAGCCGGACCCTTGTCGACTGTGTTTCCAGTTTCTGGTTTGTTATACGCAGCAGCTGTTGGCGTCGGAGTCTCACCGGCCGCCTTTGTGAGAGGAACTTCCGCCGGCTGCCTCTGATCGTAAACAACCTCATTGTCCTCATCTATGATGATGCCGCAATCACCGCAAGGAACAGGCACGGGAAGCTCTTCTGAATCTGCAAACTGGATTGGAATCAGATTCTCGAGCGCTGCCCTAGCGTTGATGCGTTTCTGCCACTGAGCACTGGCTACATTCCCTGGTAGGACTTGCGCATTGTTGGGATTGGTAGAGTACTGCTGAGCTGGCCATCCATAAGCGCGATACATCGGATCATTTGGCAAAGCGCGGAAGCCGTGGTCTGAAGCCGTCATGATCGCTTGCTGGCCGTTGGCTCCTGGATATTGGTACGTTGCCCAGCAGAGGGAGTTGGCTGTCTGTGAGTCGAAGCCGTATTTCTGTATGAAGTGGGGGAATGCGCCGTTTGCAACAAGTCGAGGGTCGTTAGGAGTGTGGCTAAACTCCCACGTAATGGGGGGTTCTGGCTTTCCGTAAATCGAGCGCAATACTGAACAGGGTGCCCAGACAGCAGAGAGCCACTGCTGGAAGTCGGTGCCTTGGCGACGGTTTGCTACTCCGTTGACCAGACGGCAGACTTGGTTGCCGAAGGGAGCTCTGCCTTCCCAAAGGCTGCCCATCGGGAACTCGTCACTTTCGATAACAGTCAGTTTCACGCAAATTATACGATTCAAAGCGTTTATGAGATTCTGCCAGCACTTACACTTGGCACCGCGCAGGGTTTCCGGCTTGGGCCATGGTACGATACCATGATTTACGCCATGTAGAACCCCATTGGGCTTTGGCATATTCGCTATCAGGACCACGTGCTACATAAGAGAGAGAGTTACTGCGGTTAGCGTCACCTGCTCGTCAAGTACTGCTGTGGAGGGGACAAGATATTGAATACTCACGGTCATAATGATACACGCGCCGGCCGGCATTGCCCTTGTCAATACCCCAGGACTGGTTATCACAGATCTTTTTCAACAAGTTAGCATCGTTAAATTTTCTTCCGCGCTCTTATAGATCCAGCTCACCTCATCAAAGCCAAGGCCATATTTGCAAGTGTAAGTCACCGCACAGTCATCAGTCGTCTTCGGGTCGTATGAAGTCTTGACCCATTGGCCCAGCTTCTGGGTCTTTGATGGCTTCGGTGGAATCTGGGGCTGGTTGGGGGGTGGACGAGGAACAGGGTTTGATTGCCCACGACCTCCTGTGCGTACACCTGCCACGACGCCAACAGCCTGTAGTGCAGCAGCCTGCTTTGCTTTGACTTCGCAGGCAGCAAAGACGGCGGCAAAGGTGGCTGCGAAGACGGGCTCAAAGGCGATGCCAAAGGTGAAGATGGCAGCGGCAGCACCTTGGAAGAAGAGAAAATTGTATTGTCAGCCACAAGTTAAAGTTGATTAATAGAGACGAATCGCGAAATCTTACCTGCAGCTGTTCCTGCAGCCGTAGCTGCTGCTGTACATGCCACAGTCAGGCCTGCAAACTTGCCTACATTGAGTCCGGGGTTTGTGTCTTTGCCATTCAGCCCAACGAGGTCGAGGCTGGAGATACTTCCCTTTGGAGATGCCCTGAAACCCAAGCAGCAGTACGACTGGAACCCACCGTGGCATGTCTGGTCCTTCAAGAAGCCAACAGCCGCCTGCTTGATGTAGTTGTTGGTGTTGAAGGCGATGGCTATGGAGCCAGAGCCCAGGCAGCCTCCACCACTACAAGACAGACCGACACCGTTCCAACCTTCCCATTCGCATGTGCCCATGGTGGTGCCAGACGCACAGCATAGAGTCTCAAGCTGGCCATTTTTGCATACCGTATTGGAGCTTACGCCGTTGACCTGCCCATTCGACGATGTCTGAGGGAAGTAGCCTGAGGCGCAGGTGTCGCCGCAGAACGTCCAATAGCACGAGTTCATGTTGGTTGCTTGACTTACGGCGTATCTCTGGTTCTGTTTGAGCTCGAGCGCCTTCGCGGCGGATATGCCATTGGCTGTTCCCACACCAAGCAGATCCGAAGTGCTGGTTCCATTGGTATCGTCCTGATCGACCGACCAGATCATGACGCCGCCGATGCAGAGCTTGTTCGCAGCATCCATCTTCAGCTTCATTGTTTGGCCGTCGTCGTAGCTGACCCACTGATTGCTATTCCAGGTAAGCCACTTGACTGCAGCCGTCGAGTCGAACGAAGCCTTTGCTCCGGGCTGCCCGAGAACCTGGAAGATCTCTGCATTGGAGAGTGTGCCGGCTGAGTTGGAGCATGGGCCGGGTTTACCACCGGAGCTAAACTGACAGATTCCATTGGGCGTGCTGCAAGAGGGATCGGAGAGAGTGAAGCTGCGGCCGTACCAGCCAAGCCCCAGCGTGACATGGGCTGGATCAATACCATTGCGCCACAGCAAGTCTAGGCCGAGCTTGATCTCTGTGAGGTTTGTGTGAGGCAGGATAAAAGGGCCAGTGAACTTGTTGGTTGAGTCCCATACGCCGTGGATGTCGTAGCTCATGAAGTTGAACCAGTCAAGGCTGCCTTCCAGTCCTATGGGAGTTGGCGGTTTTAGCGTTGGACATTCACTTTGCAGCAGAAGAGAAAAGAGAGCAAGTAAACAAACCTTTGAGATCGAACCATCGCATGTACCAGTAGCTGCTGGGTAGAGTTGCGCTGATGCCGTATTTGCTGCCCCACGCAGCACGCATTTCCTTGACAAGAGTCACAAAGTTTTGTGTGTCAGCCTTGATGCCTCCTCGATCAGGAGCGCCAGGATACTCCCAGTCAATATCCACGCCTATGGCAATATTAGCTTCATGTTTGTTATTTTACTATAACACCAAAACGATCAACACTGACCATCAAAACCATAGGTCTGCATGAAGTTTGTCAGAGATTTGATCCACTTTGCTCTGTTTCCAGCAGTACTGGCCATGTCGCTAAACGCAGTCTGAGTGTTTGGGCTGTTAGTTGCGTCGTTGAAAGACCACCCGCCGACAGAGATCCACGTCTTGATGCCGGGGTAGGTTATCTTGAGATCCGTAAACTGGCTGTATAAAGCAGGATCTCCAGCGTTCATGGGCATCATCTCAAAAGTACTTGGGTTGAAATATGCAAATGCTGGGATTGAAGGCAATCAATCAGTCTTTGATTTAATGCTGAGTTGCGATATTTTTCGGAGTTGCTCACCAAAGTTCATATGTGTGAATCCGGTGAGGTCCATGTCTCCTGGTAGACGGCCATTGCATTTTAGAGTGGCAGACCTTTCGTGAATGTCAATAAAAATCAACCTAGGACACTAACATCATGAAATAAGAGTTGCGTACCAGCTCTCGTAATAACCAATTCTACGTTGGATGGTGGTGCTTCCACATGAGGGCTCTTGTGCAGGGCCGCAGCCTCCATATCCAGTCTGACAGCCAGAGCCACAGAAATCCTATTTTATTTTGTTAGTAGCAAATCTCCACAGGAAATGCAGACAATTACTCACATCAGTAGTGCCACAGAAGCCATATTTAGAACAGCAAACGTTCAGTGGACAAGTGCCGTTGCCTGGAGGAGCGTACTGGCCACACTCAGCCTAAAGTAAAAGGTAAGTAAGCAAGCAGAAGGGAACATCAACAGCAACCAAAGGGAACAGAACAAACTTTGGCATCGCAATTTGAAAGGCAATTTCCAGAACCGCATTCATCAGGGCTGTAACCACAGATTCCAGTCTTTCCACAGCATGCACCATTCACGCAAGGCGTTCCTGGTGCGCAGAGACCAGTTCCAAGGCCATTCCCACCCGATTGACGTTTGCTGAGGAAATGTGGGTGATGACCGCCGCTCTGGCCCTTGTGGCCCGCTGAATGGCCTTTGAGGGCGAGGATGAGAGGGTTGACATCGGTACCAGATCTGTTCTGAAATTTAGGTGTAGATTTTGAGTACTTCTCATATAACGGCTTGTAAAGAGTTTCATTCTTCTGCGCCGCCACCTCAGCTATTGCGACAAGCGCAACTACCAGGCAATTGTTCCAAAGCATCGTTGTGTTGACGACTCAGTCAGTCATCGCATCCACGAAAAGAGACTGAAGAAAATATATTCCTGAGTTGCCAAAAAATTCATCAAGCAGTTATGAGAGCCTTGCCATTCAGTGACAGCCCAATACTGGACTTTCGGCTCTCTGACCCCATTCGTCGAAATCCTACCACGCCAAGGATCGCCCGCATCAGACAACCATTACAGCATCTCTCAGCCGATATACGCTTGTGAATACGCTTCTATGACGATAGAGACTTTCGGTAAATGCTGAAGGATTTCTGAAGGATTCGACAAGCGACCGCGCTATTTACCTGGCACGGCAATTATCATGCGGTCAATCTAATAGTTCCATCAATCGAAGCCGCTTTAGCACCCCGACTCTTGGCGATCTTAGCGCCCGATGTCCCGAATCTAAACTCCATAGAGTTATGTGTAAGCCGAAAATCGGTGGCCTATGTTCCTACTGGGTCGGCTCTAACTTTAGCTGTACAACGACCCGAAAGGATGGGTGTATATAGGATCCTCCTCGGCTTTTGTCCATTGACTATCACCAAAAGTTCACCCAGTTTTAATATCGGATCACGCTGATAAGCAGCGGGGTAGTGAGAAAAAAGCCCACACACACGCTTTACGTTTCTATACTAGAATATATCCCTGATATCATGTTCTGCCGTGAGGAAGTGGGTGCATCGTCTAAGTTTCCAGAGTCTCGACTCACTTTTGCCGGCTTGTAAAAAGTTCATGCAAGGCCCTTAATCCTAGTCTGGCTTCTTGAGGAGTTCAGCAACCCTCTGCGGTGTCCATCATCCCCCATCCCTATTCTTATTCTTATGGGTAGATGGATTGATTCATTCATCCATAACTTTTTTTTTTTTTTTTTTTGCTCTCACTTCATCGTCAATTAGAGCTACACGATGCTTCTATTCAAATCTTTTGTTGCACTCGGTGCACTGGCATCATTCGCCAGTGCCCAGTTCCAGATTTTTGACACATATACGCCGGATGAGCTCATGCAAATACATGACATTACATCACAATGTACAACGGCTCTGTAAGAACCACCAAGCTGTTGCGTAGCTTAATGTTTACCATTAGAATTATAAAGCCATTCTGATAATTTTTGTTATTCTAGCAATTCGACAATCAATTGCGATGAGAACAACATGTCCAGAGCAGCCGAGGGCGTTGACATGGACTGTAAGCTCTTTCCAATAATCTGTTGTATACAAGCTAACAAAAACGCTTCAAATGTCATAGATTGGTATATGGACAACATAACCGCACTCTGCACATCCAGCTGCTCAAAATCATTGAGCTCTTGGCTTTCTCTCGTCCAATCAAGCTGTGCTTCAGAGACTCTAAACTTTATGGGCAGTATAATGCAGGCCAAGACATTGCCCATTGTATTTCAGAATGGCTACAACACTGCTTGTTTGCAGGACAGGTGCATATTATTCAACTATATTCACGTATAAACTAGTACTCTGTTTTGACTAACAATCTGTACAGCAAGTCGAACTGGTGCTTCTTTGAGTCGCAGAATTGGCAAGGAAGCGATGTAATCAGGCAAGCATGAAATGAATCGAGTTCTTAAACTGACGCAGAGTCTGACTCTTTTCTTGCAGATATGACCCAGAAATGTGTTGGAATGCCGACCCTTCAGACAATCCTCCAGAATGCAACAATGCAACATTTGACACTACAGACGTGACTTCAGACATGATGGCTGTGACGAATTTGTATCCTAATGATCTGGTAAGTCATACATTATAACATGGCTAGTTATCCACCCGGTAGTTTCGTTCTACAGCATCCCAATTGTGGCCATTATTACAAAGTTACTTCCTCTACTGCTTAAATGCCGTCATTTCTTTAATATTTCTTACTAATATGCAGACAGCTATGCAATGAATGCTTTATCAAGATGTGGCGGCAACGGCTTCTAAACCCATTCATCCAAGATGGCGACTCATCAGCCTACTTGCTCGATCAATACAACTTGATCCAAAAGAACTGTTCTACTAGCCTTCCAGTTACCACATCTTCCTCCACCCTCTTCGTATCTAATGCACTGGTCACGGCGACCTCAGCATCGGGGACTGCGCCTCCCTCCACCACCACGAGCAGTGGTGCAGCAACAACAACTTGCGCAGGGCAGGTTATTCAACCTCCTACCGCCTCAAACATGTTTTGTCAAGAGCTAGCTGAGCAATACAATGTGACAACTGGCGATCTGATGGCTGCTACGCATGACCCTTTCTGTGTGTTCACCTCGCCCATCTGCCTTCCACTCGCGTGCGATGGAGAGGTAATCTGGGATGGACAGTCATGCGATCAGCTTGCCTTGCAGTACTCCAACTCGACAAACAACGTCACAACGCTCATGTTCCTCAGCTGGAACCCTAATATTCTGGGCGACTGCCAACGCCTTGCACCTGGACAGCGGGTCTGCTCCAGCCCTCCCGATGGCCAATTCGTGCCCAGTGGAGTTATTTACGCTCCTACTGCTGCTGGCTCCTATTACACCACAGCATCTCCCAGCATCCCCACCCAGTCTGGCACGGTTGAGAGCTGCGGCTTGTTTTATAACGTCGTGGCGGGGGATACCTGCAATGAGATTGCGTTGCGCTTTGGTATAAACTTCACATCGTTCCAGACGTTAAACCCAGAAATCAACGATGGGTGCACCAACCTATGGCTCAACTATGCCGTTTGCGTGGCTCCCGTCACGCCTTCGCCGCTGTCGACAAACGGGACTTGTGGACCGGCTTGGGATCACGCCACTTGCACGGGCACCAACTTTGGAAAATGCTGTTCAACGAGCGGATACTGTGGCTCGACGGCAGATTATTGCGGCGCCGGGAACTGCGTGTCTGGAGCTTGCAGCGGCAGCTCGACTGGCGTGACGACTGATGGCACCTGTGGCCCAGCTAATGGAGGCACGACGTGCGATAATCCAAGCTTTGGCCCGTGAGTATCACAACACAATACGATATATGGTGTATTTTGCTGATGATTTAAATTATAGATGCTGCTCAACCTCTGGATATTGTGGAAGTACCTCTGGTGCGTTGCTCTTCCGAATTATGAATGAATCTTTTATCATGATGATGTGCTGATATTGTATTATATTCACAGCATACTGCGGTCCAGGCAACTGCTACTCTGGCAAGTGTGATCCCGATACCGGTGGTCCTTCGACAGACGGGAGCTGCGGTCCCCTCTTTGCTGGAAACAAGACATGTACAGGCACCCAGTTCGGAACATGCTGCTCAGTTAGCGGTTACTGCGGCTCAACGTCAGCATATTGCGGTGTTGGAAACTGTTATTCTGGTGCTTGCAGCACGACGGGTAGTGCCGTCAGCCCCAATGGACTCTGCAGTACAGCTCAGACGGGCAATTACACCTGTGCTGGCTCTGAGTTTGGAGGTTGCTGCAGCACGAGTGGTTATTGTGGAAGCACTTCAGACTATTGTGCAAAGGCGAATTGTCAAATCGCCTATTCTAGTTCTTGTTCCTCCTCGTAGAGACAAGCATAACGGGGTGAGCTGAGAAGCATATTGAAATGAGCAAATAGCAGATTTGCTAGATAGTAATTGCCTCTTTGAATGTATAAATCTACCAAGACATGGGTAGCTGATAGTCTTGCCAATGATCTTCTGTGTCGGCCTCCCTCCATTTCTCTATCCCGTCAGCCACGCCATCAGCGTCGACTGCCCACTTTCCTTGCTCCACCATCTCTGCCCAGTGAGACAGAACATGTTTCAATTGCACATCATGCATCTCGATAAAGTGATTGAATCCTAGTTGGTACAATTCTGTTCTTCGCGGTACTGGACTCGCGGTCGGTCCCTGAGAGTGCGTGCTCTCTCCAAATAACGCACCATCGCTTGTGCGAGCCCAGCCATTCTCTCCGATGGCATAAGGCAGGATAAGCTTGCAGCCGTCTTCAAATGGGTGTGAGCCGTGTGGATCCGTCTCCGTCAGGTAAATGCCGGCAGGGTAATTTGTTATATCCCGAAAGGACGGCGAGAAGGGTGATATGGCGACTTGTGCTCCCCATGGCGTTCGTTCCATATCTTGATGAGCCTCTTGGCTGCTCTCGAACAGTAATATGGGCCTGATTTGTCCTTCTTCAACATTGACTGAAGAGAATGGCTGCTGGCTTGCTATACGAAGGCCAGGTGCGACGTAACTAAACCGAATTCCCGGAGCTCGCTCCAAGAAACGGGCTGCGAAGCTGTTGGAGGAGAGTGTGCTCGAATCAATCGCATCTCTAAGGCGGTGCGTTTCACTTCTGGGTGCTCCAGGCATACGAGTTTCAATCGCATGTTTCAATCGGCCAAAGGCTTCGACAGTTTCATTCAGGTCACAAGCCGTATAGGAGGGCATAATCCAAGGCTCAATTCTCTCCTGCTCTCCATCGTATGACGAGTCCACAGCAAGTGCTTTGCCTTGGTCTATCATATCCAGGAAGCCTTCAAGGACGAGCTCGAGGGGCAGCCAGATCTGTCGACCATTCATCGTGACGCTTGTGTCTTGCATGGATATGTGCTGCATTGCTGTGAACGTCTGCTGATCAAAAACAAGGCCCAGCGGATGGCTGGCGCCGAGAGCCCAGTTAGCCATGTAGAGTGTCACATAGCGCCGTTTATTTGAGTCATCTTCGTCGTGGCTGTAGTTGGTGTTCTGCCAAAGATAATCTGGTGAGCAAAGGCCGGAATGGTATCTGAAGAATGCGTGTTCTGGTTGTGCCGTAATTGAGTAGCCATGCCAAGCCGTCTTGAGAAACGCAACCACAGAAGGGCTCAACTTGGCAGCGTGGGGCGAGAGTTGCGCATCTCCGCCATAGCACTCCCACCATGACCGGCGATCGAGATTGTCCAGGCTGCGGCCGCTTGCTGTCCATCCTCGCTCAACGATGAGATTGTGCAGAGCGGCACATCGTTCATGGTCAAGGCCCTCAACTTCCCGCAGTGGATGCTCGGCCGTGACTCGCCATTGAGACATGTTGTGGAAGAGGGTCTATGTGGGGGCTGTATTGAGAGCTACAAAGGTATCTAACGGGGGCTTTATTAAAACAGAACGATCAGCTACCCTTTTGTATGGAAAAGGTTCATCGGTTGAGTGGAAGGAAATGTATGATGTGAAGATTGCATACACGGGTGTAGATCTGCCCTGAAGGATCAATAGTACATGTAGGCACCACTAAACACTCGCTAAGCGCAGGCACCAGCACAGTGGGTCCCTAGCAATGGCCAGGAAATGGTGACTTTTGAGCGCCCAAGGAATCAACACATCGCCCACTCCTTTGGATCTTTCAGCCCAGCATTGGCAAATAAAGGCCAGTTCAAAGCGTTACCCGTGATTGGCGAGACAATAAAGGCTCGTGAGACAAACCATCTTATGTGTCTATTGCTCCTATCGTAGCAGAAGAGCTGGCTAGATGACTCGCCGGGTTGTCCTATCTACAGCACCCTAGATGAATTACATTATTATATGCTAACCTTGAACTTTTTGATGCTTTCCATCACCAGCCCCTGTATAAAGGCCTGCCAGTTCATTGCCGCCCTTCGATTAGAACGTATCCATTGTCTTTCAGAACGCACCACCACTGTAAGGCTTGTCATACCGCGGCTCCTGCTCTGGGCCATGGAGCTCAAGGCAGTCCACGTACGCGACCCATTTGTTCGCCGTGAAATCCCCCAGTTCAAAGCCCTCCTGCGCCGGATCGACAGTATACCCGTTCACGCTGAGATAGCACCCTAATCCGCTCTGCCCCTCGCCCCAGCCCTCGGCCTTGGGGCGCCAGACGGTCCTCTTGCCCATCTTGCCCCCATCACTGCCCTTGACGCCCATCTCGTCCAGATCCACCGCGGCCGTCTCCCCCTTGCCCGCGAAGAGGAAGCACCGCCCGCCACACTTTTTACAGAAGAGCCAGTGGATTCTTCCAGAGTTGCAGGTGTAGTCCCCGAGCTCGGCCAGGGGATCCAGCGGGGAGAGGAGCACGAAGTCCTCGGGGGCCCAGGCCATGCGCATGTGGAAGTGGCCGGCCTTGTGGCAGGCCGTGCAGTTGCAGCGGTAGAACTCCTGGTCACTTGCGGGGGACGTGGTGAGAGGCGGGGGGATGTGCGGGAGTGTGAGGAAGACAATGTACTTGACGGATCCGCAGTGGCACGAGCCGTGGAAGGGGCGGCGTGTTGGTGTTGAGTCGCTCATCTTGCTGGTGGTGGAGTGTCACTGGTGTTTTAACGAGTACTTGAGGACTGCTCAATTGATCGTAAAGGGGGAATAACTATTGTCATAAAATGGATTATCACAACCTCTTATACCACTATCCTTCATCCTCCTTGTGTAGTTTGGAGCATCAACATCCGTCCCTTCACTCCTTCACAGGTTTGAAAAAGCTATTATAGCGTGAGCCACTGAACGCCAATGCATGGCTCCCCGCAGCGTCAATCGTGAAGAAGGGCATCCAGCTAACAAAGGCTTCCCCGCAAACGCTAAAGCACTTCCAAGAGCCACTAGTTCTGTCCATCTTACTGTGACACTTGCGTTATAGCGCATAGCTTGCTGTATTATAGCTTGTAGTTTGCGTCATAACAGTGCAGAGAACATGCAAGGGCTGGATGATCTCAAACCACGAAAGCGTGCTCTAGGAAAAAGAAACCAAACTATCTGCGCAACCACGTTTAAAAGGAGCTGTCTGGATAAGTCAAGACAAAGGCTCTAAGCCAGGCCAAACAAAAAAAGAAGTAAATGCAAAAAGAAAAAACATACAACAGCCGGTGTTCGCTGATGGTCACCCACTCAACTACTAATCTGCCGGTTAGTGGCTTGTCTATGGGGGAGCAGACGGGACCCCGAATTTTCCACTACCTATGGTCGTATGTGCTTGATGTGCGAAGCAAACTGCATTATATTGTCAAGGAGAACGAATATAACATAAAACAAAAACATGGAACAGCCGGTGTTTGCTGATGGTCACCTACTTAACTACTAATCTGCCGAGCTTTTGCTACCGTTTTGTCCGGCCTCCGATACTGAAGAGCTGTAGATACATAGGTAAAATGCCTACTCCCTGCCAAGCTCCCTTAATATTACATGCCTTTGCTCTTGTTCGATAACGCTATCTCGACCTGCTGCTTTGATAAAATCCCTTGCCAGACAACAACAGCAATGGACACGAGGGTTAAGAAGATTGTGGCACAGCCAAAGATGAGCACGGTCCAGAATGTTCACCATAACCGACGGTCCCTCCTGTCATGCCATATCGACCTGGTTTTGTTTGGTTGAATACCATTCATAAACAATTGAAGCCGTTCTAACCGTTGCGAGAAAATAGGGAAGTCGACGTGACGATACGTTTCCCGTGTTGTAGGGAATTGCTTTGAGAACCACCGTCTGCCTTTCGAAAAGCCGCAACACTTATCCACCCACGAATCAGCCAAGTATTTAGCCTGACTGTCCTTGATCGCTGCTCTTTGTCTCTCAACTTTTTGAAACAATCGGCGAGAGGCAGAGTCATCTCTGAAAAGGAGAGCATAAGTAGAAAGTATCTCCTCCATCAGATCCTTGAAGGACAAAGCCCCTTCTGAGGGAACCTCGTCATTGGCGCAGAACACTGAAGTGAATCTTACCAAGTCAAATTAGCCCACACTTTGTGGTTTACCAAAACCTGCGAACGCTTCGAGGCGGGAGTGGGATATTTACAGAGAAAGAACAGACTCATCTGTAGACATGAGCTTGCAGAATGAGGGACACCGAAACAGGTGCAAAGCAGGAACATGTGGGTTCAGGTCCAGATGTGCAGTGAAGGAGTCCACCCAAATGAACTGCATGCTGGCTACTCTCTTGAGCGCTGCGGCATTCATCGTGGAAACATGTAGTTTATCTAGAGCGGATTGATCACCAAGGATCTCACGGTTATCCGGAACCATCCCAAGAGGTAAAGTTTCCCCAGACTACCAATCATCTCATCGATAGGTCGACTGACGGTTTCCCAAGGCACTGAACGGTAGGCAGGGAAATGGGCGCCTTGCTTGTCGATCCAGAAGGCTGATGATAATGCTGTGTCCTTGGAAGGTGTCGCGATATGTGTGAGAGTGAGGACAACTGCAAAAATTGGTTCGAATATCTTATTTTGCGTATTTGTATCTGATGTCGCTACTATGATGCGTTCTTTTTGCAAGCTTTCTGATAACTTCTGGATACTGGAACGCAGATTCTGGCGCAACAATGCTATTATCTCAACACAAGCTTTGACAAGCTTATGTGCTGGGGTGGTGCATGGATTGAATTCATGATGAAGAACCTCTTCATTGAATTTGGGGCGTCGCTGTTGCAATATGGACATAATACGCGTAATGGCGTAGGAAAATTCTTCCGTTGGCGAGTTTCGTGTATCACTCAGGGCGCAGAGTAGCATCTGATGCAAATCATTGATGTCGGTGACGAGGGAATCGTTCGCGGTTGGTGGATTGCTGGGTATTTCAAGCCCTATATCCTCCATTCTGAGTTTGCCAGTGACTGGTGAAAATATCTTCAGATTTATGAAGCCGTCGAAGCAACATGATCTTGACATCTTTATGTCTACGCCCAGTATCGGCGTCTTGTGCCAAACGGCAAGCATGCTCTTAGCCGACCAGCACTGTCACTTTTGACCCCAAGCAATATACCCTCAACTCCAATAGGGGTACGGTGGTTATGGTACAAGTGTCACCCTCTGCGGCATCACCCCGCGGTCTAGGGCCTACAGGGTGGCCTACTCAATGCATATTTGGGTTCGGACTGGTTTGCCTTGTTGTGACTAACAAGAAAGGAGCTGAGAAAGTAAGCTCTTTCTGGTGTGCTGCGAGTATGAAGAGGGAACAAACTAGCTACTTGAAGGAGGACTGAGCAAACAGATAAGTGAACTTGATCAAGGAGTCGACCAAGCACTACAAGGAACGTGGGAATTGCTTGGTACAAAGGAAGGCTGGCGAATTGGTCTTGTTGTGATGCGGGGCCACATACACTCAGAGGCCACGGGAAGGTCCGTATCCCGACCCTTTCCAGCCAGGGCACGCGTACAGGATCAAGAGAGCCCAAAGAGCCTAAGAAGAGCATGTTCAGCCAGTCAGGAACTGGGTTCCGTCTGCCCACACCTGCTTGGCAGTGCATACCAAGGCAGGCGGAGCAGCCTTTTGATGTGCAACTGACTGTGCCATTGACTAAACTGTCATTATGCCGTTGTTTGCACCCTCTCGACTGACCCTCTTGGCGGCCACATTCAATTCCCGTGTGGTCTTGGATCAACTTCTTACAAATACCCTGGGCACCTTGGTTCCTTCATTCATTCCTCCGTCGTCCTCAATTTCGAACTGGAGATATTTTTGGTCTCTGGCCACTCGGACGATGCAGATCCCCACGCTTCCACTCAAAGATGGCAATGCTATCCCCATGGTAAGTGTTGATAACTTCTCCCTGTCATGTCCGCAAGTGAGGCTAAAATAAAACAATCATTTCAGCTTGGACTTGGAACTGGGACCGCTTGGTACAAGGACAACCCAGAAGGTCCTCTGAGCCTCCAGCTTGTTGAACTACTCAAGGCAGCCCTTGCACAGGGCTACGTGCATCTCGATACTGCAGACTCATACGGAACTGAGCGAGAAGTTGGCCTAGCAATACAGCAAAGCAGTATTCCACGAGAGAAGCTCTTCATCACCACCAAGGTTCAGGATGGATGGGAGGATGTTCCCGCAGCATTGGACGCTAGCCTCGAGAAACTGCAGTTGGAATACGTGGATTTGTAAGGCTTCTCACCTAGTACGAGTACAGAGCTCACCTTACTCACAAACTAGCAGGTACCTTTTACACAACCCGTACGTAATTGGCTCTAATGAAGGCATACAAGCAGCATGGAGGGGACTCGAGATCGTCAAAGCGCTAGGAAAAGCCAAGTCTATTGGCGTTTCCAACTTCCAGAGGCATCACATCGAAGCCCTTCTCGAGACATGCACTATTAAACCTGTGGTGAATCAGCTAGAATTCCATCCCTATCTCCAACGCGCCAACAATTTCTTGCCTTGGATGCGCGAACATGGCATTGAGGTATCGTCCTTCAAAAGTTTGGCGCCAATCACCGTGGGAAAAGGTGGCCCTCTGGACGAGCTTCTCCCGTCACTCGCTAGAAAGTATAAGGTGACAGAATCGGTAGTATTACTGAGCTGGTGCATTGGGCAGAATATTGTTCCCATCACTACGACGTCTAGCCAGTCTCGCCTTGACGAGTACAGCACTGCTACTCAAGTAGTACTGGAACCAGCAGACGTTGAGGAAATTAGTCAGGCTGGGTTCAAGTATCACTTCAGATGGTGGGGAAAGAATTTCTTCGAACCGAACGATAGATCTTAGTATCTCAGACAAGGGTAGAGAACATGTGTAATGAAACCATGAGTTAATTTCCTGTCATCTGGAACCGGTCGTTCCTACATGAAGTTTAGGCCTAACAGCATAACCAAACCTGCAAGGTGGCAAAATGCACGACCTGAGAAAATGAGAGATGCCCAGCTTGGGAGCCATCCTGGCCTGAGCGGCAGCCCATGTGCAGACGGTGAGCATTCCTGAATTTCCATTCGTTTCCACTCATTTCCACTAAGATCAGGCTCACTACTCTGAATGAATGTCTGTATGAGGCGCCGGCTGCGCTCCTTTTCCTCGACGTTGTGTTGCTTGGATAGGCGAAGGAACCCCCGCTAGTTATTGTCCGTCTAGATGGATAATAATGCAAGCAATACTCGTAGCTATACGCCGGGCCCTTACGCAGGACAAAGGTGGTTCATAAACTGACGCCTTGCCACCTAAAAGCAAGGCTTAGCTGGACTGTTATAATGTTAAGGGCCTCCGTACCTAGAGCAGATCACTGTGGAATGGAAACCCCGTCGAGCACATCTGCAAAATTGTTGGGCTTTGCAACATTCCCAACCCAAGGCTTTGACCATTGAATCTGCAGAGTAATTTATGTGTCCGTGAGGGGTGCATCGGGTGCTCTTGCAGGCTACCTCTAGTTTGCCCTCCACGAACCCGAATGGTCATACGAGTGACCTTTGCCACCTCTGTGGTTTGATACATTTAAAATCTAATGTCAGTCAGATGGGTTGAATATGATGCCTGCTATAAACGTCTTCCTATCAGTCTTCAAACTATCAGTGCGGCTAGTTCATCAATAAATGCCTGGTGATACAGCAGGATCAGAAGCCAGCGTCCTGGGACAGAAAGTGTATAGCACAATTTACTAGAAAAGTGTCAAAAAATTCTTGACAACGAAAACGATTTTACGATTATGATAGCGTTTGATGATCATGAACAATTACATGTAATTTCTCATCTCCAAAACTTACCTAGGTAGTTAAACAGTACCAAACCAGCTCTGTTGCCCACATGCTTTCAGGATTCGCGCGACATCTATTCACACTAAGAGCATCTGTTACCACTCTTTTTGTTGGTCTAGGTGTAACGAGTCTGAGCGCAGCTTGCTTCTTAGGAGGTATATTGTTACTATATGAGGTAAGGCATAAATAGCCGCTGTGTGCTGGATCAAGCAAATCCCATTAATTCCTCTCCAGGTCACAGCTCAGTCAGATAAACTTTTGACAGAAATTACCGATATACTGTCCGAATTCGGAGACCAGCTCAAATTCCTGCAGATTTTCAGCGATTCTGGAGCCCTAGATGAGGAAACGCTGGCTGCATTCTTCGAAATTCAGGAAGCACTAACCGTCAACATAGTGAAAGCTATTAAAATATTTTAGGCGGAGAAAGATCACCGACACCGCAATAGCACCCGATTCTGCATGGACTAATGTACGCGCGCAATTTGCAAAAGATCTAAAGCGACTGGAGTTAAGTCTTAGGCAGCTACGCAGAGAAACTGAGGCTAGAAGCTTCGTTTCAGTTATGGAATCGAATGCTGAGCTTGTGCAGTTGTATGAAAAGCATTTTGCAAACTCATCACCCTTGTCTGCATCCATGCGCTGTCATACTATACCATTCATACGAAACCCAGGATTCTTTGGCCGAAAAGATATATTAGATATGATTGATAAATCTTTCCGTGAACAACCAATTCGTCCTACTTCAATAGCTCTCTGGGGAGCTGTTGGTATCGGCAAAACACAGATTGCATTAGAGTACTCGAATAGACTTTGGTCTGAGGGATTCAACGTCATTATCTGGATCTCAAGTGAAACAAACGCCGAAAGGGCAAAATCCTACAGTGACGCGGCCATGCAACTCCAATTCAGCGAGTTTTCTGAGACCAATACCCCAGAGAAAAACCAACACTTAGTCTTGCAGTGGCTCCAACGAACAGGTAAGACGGTGAAAACAATGAACATTTTAAAATGCAACAGGATGATTGACGGCTAGTTCATTTCAACAGATGTGCCGTGGCTTCTTGTATTTGACAATGTGGAAGACCAGGCCGGCTTACAGAGCTATTTGCTCACAGTTGGCCAAGGCAGAATCCTTATTACTTGTCGTAGTGAAATTCTTGCAGGTTCAGGAGTCATCGCACGGTCTTTCGAAGTTCCACCCTTCACATTATCGGAGAGTACGGAGATGATTCTCCAAATCACCGAGCAATGCGAAGCGCCAGAGGCAGAAGTCCAGGCCGCAAGGGAGGTTTCTAGTAAGCTTGGCGGCCTGGCGTTAGCCATTGACATTACGGCAAAACATATTAAAAACTCTCATCGTTTCAGATCTGTCCAGGATTTTATTCCGTATTTACGGCGTAATCCAAAAGCTGGATATACACGACTGAAGCGCTCCAAAGGGGGAGATGACTACTGGTACCCACACGATCTTGACAATATTTGGCGTATAGCTTTTCAAAACCTGAGTGAAGATGCTGCCGCACTGATGAATTTAATTTGCATCTTAAGCCCTGAATCTATTCCACAATACCTATTCCAACCAAGAGAAACGAGCATGCCGACTGGGCTAGACTTGTTAGAAGATATCGACAGGTGGTCATCCCACGCCCACAAGGCTTTATGGATTACGTACTAACAATAGTTTCATAGAGTTGAAGGCGCCAAGGACGAGCTACTCAGTGCGTCCCTTGTCCGAATCAACCCCGAGACAGGATTGATGTCCGTCCATCGTCTCTTACAGCATGCATACTTTCTGGACATGTCGACAGCAGCCCGCAAAATATCTATTCATAAGGTTTTAGTATTATTGAGATCCTTTTTTCCCACATATGATGGGGCAAACCATCTTTATTCCCAATGGAACCGTTGTGCTGCACTTCATCATCATATTCAGGCTCTCAGAGACAAGGTAGTTACCTTGAAACTCATAGAGCCAATGGACGATGATGACCAAGAGTTATATACTGAACTCATTCATGATGACATTTCGTGTGATCTCATTTTGCAATGGAAACTGTTTGCATTGTTTCTAATTCAGTTCTAGGTATATGATCGAGATTCAGCATTTTTTGGATGCCGAGCGTTCCCTTTTGTCTCTTTTAGAGGACACGGAGAATGGTTCCGTACTCGCTGGCAAATTTCACCGAAGCCTGCTGGGACTTTATGAGAGAACTGGCCGCAGCATTCGTGCTAAGAGTTCTGCGTCCTCGGAGTTCGAGATTGTTGCAAGATATTCTCAGAGTGGGGGCAACGATGTTGCTAATACCTGGAGCAATATGGGTTACACAAGAGTTTCTGCTTTCGAGGCTTCGGATGGGGTACCCTATCTTGACAAGGCCGTCTCGATGGCTAAGGATGTACCTGAGCCAAGGCGCTACCAACAGTTCAATATTGACTGCTTCTTACGCAATAGAGGACGCGCAAACGAGCAAATGCGGCGTTTCGAAGACGCCTTACGGGACTTTGATGAGGCGGATTACTACCAGGAGATAATCCACGGACCAAGCAGTCATTATGATGGAGAGTGAGATAGCCCCCTGTCCATTTTTTTTTTTTTTTAATGCACAATGATGACTGATACAAATAATCTTTTAACCTATCCAGAACTCAATATGAGCGTGCCAAGATTGAAGCTTGGCGTGGCAATCTTGAGAAAGCATACTCACTCGCAACGAAAGCTCATGATCTGGTGTCTGCAGGCAAACCTACACACGCGAGTGTTATGGCAGCACAGTACCGCCTGGGATGGATTGCTATGCTCCAAGGGGGAAACGATCTTGCGTTGCAACACTTGGAGAAATCGCTGGACATTTCGAGGATCAATGAGCAGCACAGAGGGAACTCGGGCGAGTCGGCCAGAATTCAATGGCGTATGTCACAGGTCTTGGAGCGCATGGGCAGAGAAGAAGATGCCATGACTCTTCGGGAGGCGGCTGTAAAGGTCAAAGCTAGCCTGCTTGCTACCGGGGACTACGTTCAAGTTGAAGACGAGGACAGTTCTTGGGATGCACTGGTCGGCTTACTATATCGTTGAGGAAGTTACAAGGCTAATTTTGGTCGATAGACGCAAGCATTAAGAAATTGGTATTTGGCGAATGTACTTGTGCTCCTCTTAATGCTGGAACTACTTGTATTTAGAACAGTGACTATGTAAATCCCTTTTATTGCGTGCAATATGTGCCATGGCGATAATTATATTTGGGTGTGGCTTCGCATGAACCTCGTTTTGTTGCGAGAGTATCTTCAGTTGAAGCTTCATAGCCTTCTTATAGTTCTTTTTGTCAGAGAGTGCAAACACAATGTTTTGGCTGACATTAAATGTAACATCATGTTTTCTCATGTTTTCTCCAAAAACTTCATAGCACAATGCTAAAGCTTTCATTTCAAGTTTCATTGCTTTGTCAAATAGTAACTGATCATTGTAGATTACCGCAAGGTTGTTTATGACCTTAATTATACTGGGGTGCTTCTCCCCATGAACCTCCTGCTAGATTTGACTGGCTGACAGGTACTGCAAGATGAGCATCACGGTGTTGGCATATCGAGTAAAACAATCTCTTACAATGCAATATGAACTTTCTGTTAGACTTGTTATAATATATGTACAAAATGTTCAGGTGTATTTGCTCATCTCACCAATTAGCTCTACTGGTCAAATTTTCTTTTCTTTCTTAGTGGCATGACTCCATTTCGCTCCGTACTGCCACCATCAGGACGTTTCCCTCTGGGAACAAATCCGAGCAAGAGCTTCGCATATGCTGCAGCTGTTGCAGACGCATATTTTTGCCAGATATCATTCTTTTGACCGTCGCAATAATCGGAGATTCCACGAATTACCAAACAATCCACTGTATTCATCACTCCGGCAGCTTCCATCTCAAAACAAAGTATGCCGTGTTCTTGTGCCCGTTGGTTGCGAAGTGTTGCGTCTTTGATTACACGGTTTCCTGACGCTATAAGTCCATAATGAATCGTGGGCACCGTTGTTGTACGCGGAACACGCTGCCGTGTGTGAGAACAAGATTCAAGAGACGACTGATGTGACACGCATGTTGCGCAGGCGGCCTGAAATAGTATATCTAGCTGCTGGCCTGGATGCTTGTATTCAGGGAAGCGATCCGTAATTATGCCAATACTTTCATCCAACGGGCTATCTGGCAGCTCCGGATTTGCTTCCATGGCGCTAATAGCCCTCATTAATACGCGCGGCGGGCGCTGCAACGAACCAGTCAATCGGAAATTATTACCATCCTCTTCTTTCCCAAGGTCATATTGGATCACACCGGGGCTAGTACCGGTAGGCTGACTGACAACCACATCACCAAGGCGAATATCTTTCTCTTCCGAAGGCACACCACCGGCAATACCAACTAGGAGACAGAAACGAATTGAAGAGAACCTAGACTTCAGGTTGGCAGCTATGGCTGCGGCCGAATTGGTTCCATACTCGGTAGCTGGAAGACACGTTGCAACGACCCAGTGTCCCGCCATTTCCCCGAGAAAGTATATATCACCATCTTCCGATTCTGGACTTGGACTGCAATGACTATTATCAAAGAGAGCTAGGACTGCCTTAAGCTCTTTTGCTAATGGGCATATAATCCCTACAGTGTATTGGTTCCGGGTGTACATCTTAGTGTCAATCGAGGTCGCGATATTTGGCATCGCTCTCTTCCCCATCTGGGGCTGGAGTTCCTTAGGCTTGGCCGAATCGTCGGTATCCGACCTTTGTTGGGGAAACGCGTATCTCTCTAGTTCCGACACAGCTGAACTTGAGCCCAAACCAGAATCCCCGATTTCCTCTATCTCGTTAGTAGGAATCTCAATTTCCAGTACACCTTGTTTAGGAGGACCAGTGTCTCCCCAGATCAACGGAAAGTGGGAATTATACCCTAGAATGACTGCCCCAAAGTCTTGAGACTTAGTGGAGTATTCTCTAAGAACTATATCCGTGGACATTGCTGACGGGATCGGTGTTCGAACGGGCTCACAAGGCTTCTGTCGCGCAACTCCGCATTGGCAGGGCATAAAAACAGATGCTGGGGCATGATATATCAAGTTCTCGCAGAGCAGGGCATGGCCATTTTGATGGCTACCGGCTTCCTTCAAAAGACGGTCTAAATCAGAAACACAGCTTGCGATATAATATCCGTCCATTGGAAGGGTAGCCCAAGAATCGCATTGGCTTCGTCCCGTGGGCTTGATAATATCACCAAAATCTCGACCAACTAATGTAACGGCATGGATTGCCCTTATGAAATCTACCCATCCTTTGCCAGCGTCCGCTATAGTAGCTACCCGCGGATATAGAGTGGGACATTCTTTTGCCACATCCTCAAAATCCCACCCTTCGAGATATCTTCGTGGGTTATTACTCAATTTGGAGCCATTTTGGCCGGCAATATCAGCCTGATGCGCAATGAGCTGCTCCAGGAGGTTGTAAAAATGGTCAATTTGAGTTTTTAAGAGATATTCCTCATCGTCGTCGTCGTCTTCTTCCTCGTAAAGCTTAAGGCGCCTGTTGTAGGGGTTGAGAAGCACAGCAATAGCGGAGTCAGCTGTAAAGGGGGTTTCCGCCTCTTGAAGGTCCTCTTCCTTGAAGTTAAATGCAGACTTAAAATTGTCCTCTTTTGCGTGCGCCAGAAAAGCTCGTACAATGTGTAGCAGAGCTGTCGTACCATTGATGAGCCAGCCCCGCTTATCATTTTCATCCCATAAGAGAAAGAACTTGGTGGATATCCATTTTAGTCGCCGGATGTTTCCTTTGCGAGCGATGTGGACTGGTGTATCTCTAGCCCCAATGACAAATGCTGGGCCATTCAGAATCAATTTTCCTTCTAAAACACTCACTCCAGAGAGAGCACAACCAGTATGAGGCCTGGGGAGCCTCGAGTGAGTCACAGGATGGTGTGCTCCTGCAGAGCCTTTGCAGTTATATGTGAGAAACGCCCACTACCAGTAGGAAATGTTGGACAGAAGTGCTTACCAGCATACAGTTTTGCTTCCGAACACCACCCCAAAACATGTCTATAGTTCTCTAGATCTAGCTGTCCAATATGTTGGTCTTGATCCTGATTATCATCCAAGTAGGATATATAGTCCCCGTTCTTGTTGTAGATTAGATGCCAGGAAATAGTGTCCGTATTTTTCTTAGTTGTAACAAGCATTGTTGAAAAGCCTTTGATGTATACTTTTTGTTTAAATCGGTTAACCCGCCGAGTCCGAGCTAGCCCTGCCATAATATTAAGAGAAATTTCAAGACCGGTATTCCATTCAAGTCTGCGAGGAATGGGATACCCTCTTACAACAACTGGATTTCTAAAAATATCATGCCAGCACTGGCCATTTGCCGCTGGGAGGGATTGCGGAACCATTTCCATCGCAAATTCGATTTCATAGATAACAAAAGTAGATGATGGCGTTGATGACGCGGTATTTGGAATAATATTGCGAACCTTTGGTACGCAATATATTAATCCGTTGTGTTGTGGAGATGTCCTCAGAGCAGCTCCCAGCCAAGAGAATAGTTCCCCAATCTCTGCAATGGAAACTGACACCCCATGAACTTCCAGCATAAATTTGGGTGTGTTGATCCGTGCCATAATTTTGGTTCCATTGGGTACTTTAAATCAACCGAATTTAGCCAAATATAACAAAAAATTGATGGGAAACGGACACTTACATTGATATACACGGCCCGCTCCCTTGAGGACGTCCTTGACCAGTCGAATGACTATTTCTCCAATGAAGGGCCACGTCTGTTTTATGTATTGAGCACAAGTTGCAGCTTGGGCATCCTGACAAGACCCAGTAATAGTAATAACTTTCTCAAATACCTCGTCCAACTCTTCAAAATGCCCCTGAGTATTGAAAAAATTGATGATGTCCCAGTCAAGCTGAAATATGGCATGACAGCTCCGTGGTGATATCCTCCTACTGACTTTACGAGGCGATGGGAGCGAAGACATAATCTTTTCTCGGATATCTCCAATAACGTTTAGTTCTGCTGGAACTAGATGAAATTCTCTCTGCAATTGTGAGAGGAGCTCTTCGTACGCGCCGCTACTTGTGAGAAATTTCCTGTAGGCAATAAGCCAGCTCTCCGGCACTTCTTCATTCTCATCTGGAAAATTCTCCTCTAGAGCTCCATCATCTGCTGCCGCTAATTGTACAAGCTCTTCTGGCGATTCCTCGAATGAGGTCTTTTCGAACCAGAGACTCGTACGATCCTGCCAGCTCATTCCCTCCACGCCAGGCTTGTTTTGGTTGGAATCATCCAAGTTCTTCCTGAAACTAAGATCTGTAAACTCCGTCGCGATTTCACTAGACAAACAGAAGTGTCAACAAAAAAAAATCATTATGAACACATCAACGAGCATTCTCCGCGTGACCTCAAATCTCCTTAAAGCAGTGGTCTCAGCATTTATAAACCACTCACCGTCTGTACCTATGCACGAAAGCCATGACATCTCGATGCATTTGCGTTTTAGCACCATAACCAATCTTTAACGCAAATGCCTGGAGTAGCTCAGGTAGAATATTCGAGATTCTTGCTTGGGTCATTTCGTCCGCGTTTAAAGAGCTAATATTTTTAAACAGCTCATTTGCCAGCTCCCATACAAACCCCTGCTTCTTGGAAAATGTGCTTCTAGATTCATCTGAATACTCAGAAGCTGTATCGCTAATGTCTTGACCAGCTATTTCTTGTGTCAGCTGCTCTATACCAGTGTGCCGCATGGACATGCCAAGCTTCCTCTCTGCTGCAGATGTGGACGCATATCCCGAATCCGTGGGAGGAGGCGCGGTGATTTTTGTCTGTATCTCTTGAGTCATATCAAAGAGCTTCCCAAGAACTTTGTCAGTAGAGCTATCACCTATCTTGGCCGTGGTGGGAGAGCACTGGTCGCTCGGTTGGCGTTCCAGTTGTCGCTCCAGTTGTCGCTCCGGTTGTTGCGTTATCAACTGGCCATCGTTCTTCAATAAATCCACGGCAGTGACTGTTTCACCGGTCCCCGGTAATAAGTTATGTCGAAGGAAATAACTGTCCACCTTGCGCTGATAGGCATCCAAGTATTCGTCGGTGCGGAGCGGGATTCGGACTCGAAAAATAAGGTCTTGCATTTCATTATGTAGATAAAGTCGAATAAGTGATCCTGAGCTTAACATCCATTTGAAAATAGTCCTGTTAGCAGCGCCGAGGCGGACATTTCCAAGACGTCGATCATCGACAAAGGTTCCATTGGTAGAAAAGTCCTCAATCATAACACGGCCGTACTCATCGACATATATGCGAAAATGGATGTTGCTAATCCTCCTCAGCGGATCATTGACGAAAACTATGTCGCATCTACCGGGGTGCCTGCCAAAGACAAAGCCGGCCACAGGGCTGTGGACTTGGCTCGACAGCCGCAGGATAATGGCGTGGCTGCCATGGTTTGCGGGGTCGGATTCGAATTGCTCTACTTCGTCGCCAGCTTCGTCCCTGCCGGTGAGGTACGGCGACTTGGCCTTAAGCAGCTGCTGGACCTCAATTTGCGCAGTGTCCGAAGACGGGTATAGCATACAGATAATGTCTGAGATGTCTTCGTCGTGTTTGTCCGAAGAGTATGAGTTGTGCTTCTTGAACATGTGAGGCCTGAGATTGGAAATCCTGTCCATTGTTGTAAGAGAAATGGCTATCAGCCACCAGAAATAAATGTAACGTAGCTGATACTTAATAGGCTGCTTCAATCTTAGCACGCAGCAGGTTGAAGCTTATCTAAAACGGCAGCTCATTTCAAGCAACTGAGTAGGTAGCAGAGGAACAAAAGCTCTGGAGTGCATCTAGCGATCGTTCATATACATGTATTTGTATTGGATGGCGCAGTGGCTGTGCGGGCCGCATGTGCATAGCGGGCACCTCCCGATTTGGACGTGGAGGGCGGACATCCGAAAATCGAATCTTGCGCATATATGGCTGTCCAAATTCCCCAATAGTCCTCAAAGTGAGTAAGAGCTTTAAAATTTGTGTTACGAGATGACATTATGCAGATGAGCCGCATCACAATTTTTAGGTAAACTTCAGCCTCGTTCTAGATTCAGCTCGGCAAGTTACCTACACTGCCACTACATGTATTTAATAGGTTCGTAGAATTCACCTTGGCGAAGATCAATTATACAAAGGCGTGACGGATGGAGCTATCAACTCATTCTACTTTGGTCTGCCCACTTTTGCACCCATATGTGTGTATCTACTGTATCTTCTATTCCAGAAGTATGGGGATATATCAATTACGGAAAATATAATGGAAAACGCGGAATGAATGTTGGAATATCGGCAACCACAATGCTGCTAGGGCAGCTAGAATGTAGAGTTCGTATCACAGCAAATATAATAAAGGCTGCAGCATCAAACGAGCAGAGTAGCGAGGAAATCCGGAAGTATGGTATAAGCCACTGGAGATGAGTTTGCTATTAAAATGTACTGTTTGAACAAAGCGAGGATGGCTTTACTATTACTGAAAGGATAGTGGAGGCCGCCGTGACGAATGAGAGACATGGTGAGCAGATAATAAAGACTCTATTTGAGCAATGTGAAGATGAGCTTATTATTATTGGAACCATGCTCAAAGCCGCTGCAAGGAATTGGGGCACTGGCGACAAATAATGAAGATGCTCCTAAAACAACCCGGAGATGAGATTGTAATTACTAGAGCAATGATGGGATATGAGATGTAGATAATCTAAACCCACATGTATAAAATGTATTCGCTACTTTTATCCTATAGTTGACTCTATAAATGCAGTAATGAAATATGGGTTACTGTGAGTAATTAGAGTATAGGTTTCTGGCGTACTTAATGTAGGCTTTGTCTCTCTATTGTGCTCTCCGTTTTGGCGTCTACCCTGTATTACTACTGAGAGCAGATAAACGTCTAGAAGTCGTGCTATAAATCCTGTGGAATGCTGGCTCAAGTTAAATTAAGCATCAGGTAGGTAATCAAAGAATAGAATTTTACAACATGTCAAATTTTATGCACAGATAAGTATCTATTCGCAATTGTAAGGCAATCTTCTCTTTACCCAGCACCCCAGCCGTAACTGGATGACCCTCAGTCAACTAATATATGTACATTTTAGAGATACATAATGCGTGAAACAGCAGAGCAATTAGAAGCAGTAGAGTAGATCAGTAGAAGCGACAGTCTAAAATTCGCAATTTTAGCCACAGCTGGGGGTACTGTATATCGAAAATGGGGCGTTGAAAACAATTCTCTTATTTTACACTTGCAATGATGACTTCTCTCCAGGCACATGTACCTTTGTACCTCAACCCCGCAGCCCCACCAAAAATTGCCAATACCACCATAATGCCACTAGCTGACAGCATCAAATCAATCGACATCGTCCTCTGCTCAACTTCAGCCTCGTCTATTCTGCATCACAAACGCAGCCTCTCTCTCTCCTCTCTCCTCCAGCCTCGCTACATACAACCACATAAAACATCGCATATATATATGGAGTCGCGCAGATCATAGCCCCTCCAATGCCATACTTCAAGACGAGCCAGGAATGGCTCGACCACTCCGTCGCTCTCCTCGAGGCTCGACCCTCCTCAGTCAGCTCCTCCCCTCCCTCATCTCTCACAAATCCCCAGCCAGCAAGAGAAGGTAACTAACCACTCCAATCCATCTCCAGACCCGCGTCACAACAAGATACTCCATCAAACCCGTCAAGCCCCGCAAACAAACCACCACCACCATCAGCTCCGGCGACGAATCAACAGCCCCATCAGACCCCAAGCCCCCGCGCGGCAGCCTCGTCCTCAAGACGTACGATCCCGTCAGCGGCGTGACGCTCAAGTACCGCACCACAAAGGCCGCAGAGGTCACGCGCCTCATGTCCGCCGCGCTGGGACGCCTGGGCAAGGCCATGGCTGGCATTCAGCACGTGCCCGAGGAGACGATGCAGGATGCTGATGCGGCAGTGGAGACACCACAGGGAGAGCAGACACCACAGCAGGGTGCTACTGGAGGAGCTGGAGGAGGTGGTGGAAAGAAGAAGAAGAAGGGCAAGAAATGAACTGGGAATAGATGGATCGAGAGGGAATGGCTAGCCTGCTTTCTGATGGACGTGAATCTAGACATGGACATGGGACTGAGTAGGAAAAAAGGAAACAATTATGCTGAGCAATTTGCGTACGAAACACGACGAATTTCTAGAAATGTATATGGAAATGGATATGTATACACATCACGACGCACAAAAAGAGAGTTCAAGTTATATCATTTTATCCAGGTCTATTTGCTGGACTACTTATTGCGTAGCTACATACTCCATACAAGTGTATCATAAATCCAATGCCACGTTTCGCAATTATCATCCCCGGTTGAAGAGAATTTGCATTCATCCAATAAACATATCCCAAACGCCCGCAGAGTGTGTTGTGTTATAACCTCTTAACCAATATAAGGGACCAACAGATGTGCTCTCAATCCACTGTAATACTTCAACGCCTTCATGCCGATCCAACCCGTAGACGGCATCTTTTTTGCAAAAAATGTACATGGTGCCAACTGTAAAAACAAGAATTAAAAGACAAAGAGATGGGAGTGAAAATGCATGCGAGTGCAAGCCGATGATTTAGAAGTCATCGTCAAAGCTGAAGTCGCCGCCGTTGCTATCCTTAGACTCTTCGGCGCTGGCGGCCTCAACAGGCTTCTTGGTGCTGTTCATGACACCAGCCTTCTGGTACTCGCCGACACGCTTCTCGAAGAAGTTGGTCTTGCCGCCCAGAGAAATGTTCTCCATGAAGTCGAAGGGGTTGGAGGACTTGTAAATCTTCTCGTTGCCGAGAGCGACGAGCAGACGATCGGCAACAAACTCAATGTACTGCTTCATCAGGTTGGCGTTCATGCCTAGAAGGGCGCAAGGAAGAGCCTCGGTCAAGAACTCCTGCTCGATTCTGACGGCATCAGTGATGATGTCACGGATAATCTCCTTGCTGGCGCGGTTCTTCAGGTGGGAGTGGAGCAGGCAAGCAAAGTCAGTGTGTAGACCCTCGTCACGAGAGATGAGCTCGTTGGAGAAGGTCAGACCAGGCATGAGACCTCTCTTCTTGAGCCAGAAGATGGAGGCAAAGGCTCCGCTGAAGAAGATACCCTCAACAGCAGCAAAGGCAACGAGACGCTGGGCAAAGGAAGAGTTCTTGTCCTGGATCCACTTGATGGCCCACTCGGCCTTCTTGCGAATGCAAGGAATGGTCTCGATGGCGTTGAAGAGGTAGGTGCGCTGGCTGTGCTCCTTGACGTAGGTGTCGATGAGCAGAGAGTATGTCTCGGAGTGGATGTTCTCCATCATGATCTGGAAACCGTAGAAGCATCGAGCCTCGGGGATCTGGACCTCGCCGCTGAAACGCTCGACCAGGTTCTCGTTGACAATGCCATCAGAGGCAGCAAAGAAAGCCAGGATGTGAGAGATGAAGTACTTCTCGTCATCGTTCAGGCGGTTGTTCCAGTCGTGCAGATCCTTGGACAGATCAATCTCCTCAGCGGTCCAGAAGGAGGCCTCGGCCTTCTTGTACATTTGCCAAATCTAATTGAGCAATTGTTAGTCAATTGTATTCCCAATGTATGCCTGTCTCTTAGTGGGGTGCCACTTTACGCGTCGGAACGCGTCCAGGGTAGAAGTGAGGGGATCTCTCTTTTCCACATACCTCATGGTACTTGATGGGGAACAAGACGAATCGTTGAGGGTTCTCTTGCAGGATGGGCTCGTCAATCTCATCAGCCTTGATTGTGGAAGCCACGCTGGGCTTAGTCTCTGCCTTGTCGACCTTGATGGTCTCAGTGGGCTTGTGGTTGTCGTCCATCTGCTTGGCTAGGCTCTCGAGAGCGGCCTCGTCGAGAGGCTGGTTCTCCTTGTCGGAAGCGTTGAAGTTGATCTTCTTGACGGGAGACTCAATCTTGAAAGAGTCAATGGCAGAAGCAGCCTGTACAAAATTGCGTTAGCCCCGCGTCTCTATGAATTGGAGGAGCTCTAGCAAGATCGCGGCGGACAACTAGAAGCTCGGTAAGCTGGTGTACTGACCTGCTTGGAGGGGGTGAGTTCGGCGGCCATTGGATATGATTCTGGCGGGGAAGTGACACAGCAACAAGACAGATCGCGTAAAGTTTAGATCAAGAGAATGAATTGTCTTGAGATGCTGTGCAGACGCGGTGGTTGAAGTGAGGATGGTGCTGCACCGTGGGTGGCGCCAGAGGTTTTTGTAACGATAGCACAGCGCCGTCACGTGCGGCGCGACGCGTTGAAGACGTGTTTTGCGGCGGGTCAGGCAAAGCCCCATTAAGCAATGCTGGGAGGCTGGGCGCCCTGAATTGGGCAACGGGCGGGCAGGGGTGGCAGCTGAAGCGGTACCCGCGAGGTACTCATCCAGGGCCGTGGGCTGGCATGGTGGGGTTGCACGGCGCCGGTGCAGCAGCCACCAACTACAGTGAATTGGCGCTGCAGACGCGTGAAGGCGGCGAGTCGCGGAGAGGTATCCCGCTATCGAGGCTGGCTAGCTCTGCTTCATCACGGTAGCTTTGAGCAAATGATGATGCGAGACCCTCCAGCTCCCTGTTTATCAATCTTGAATCAGCAACAACAAACAACTGCTGGATCTCGTGTCAGTGGGGCCACTACGTTATTGAGCGAGATGCTGCAGCCAGAAAACTCTCGTCTAGTGTACTCCGTAGCCTACAATGAGGCAGCTTTGGTGTAGCACGGAAACGCCTTGGAACACGAAGTCGCTGTAACCAGGCTATGCTTGCACAACCAGCCTGAGTCGCCGTTTCGAAGGATCCATTTCTATCCAGACCTGTCCAGACCTGTCCCCTTTCCCACAACTCCGAGCGAATGGCGACTTGAGCGAGCTGCTCCGAGACCATCATCTGGAGACATGACGCCTCGCTGCGTGGGGCTCCAGGTCTGAGCTCCGGAACGCGTGAAAAGTCTGAGCTTGACGCTCAAGCTTGCTTACTCTGTACTAGCTGGTAACAGCCAGACGGAGCACAAGAGCCAGACGTTAATGAGGCGATGACTGAGAATTACAACATGTTTATACAATCTCCAGCTGTATGTGCACGTTGGGAATGAGTCAACCTGTGATTTCGCTCTCTGCCGTGTTTCCACTACCGAGGGGCCGGCTGCACGAATGTGGAAATCTGCAGCTAGGGCTGCCGCTGCAAGGAGGTTTTAAGCCTGCATGCGAATCCATAGGCCCTGGACCCTGGCAGCTCGTCTTAGTTGCGTGCCCAGCACACCGTGAATCAGCTGCACATGAAGCCATAAGACGGAAGACGAAGCATGCTGTCGGAAGCTGACAATCATGAGCTTTTGCCCTCACCGCATTTCAAAAGGTTTAGCTAAGACATGAAGTATCGCCCAATTGGAGGTCATACATGTATTTGTGCTATATGCATATCTAGCTAATACTACCTATCTACAAGATAATAACCCATCACAACTCGCCAACCAGGATCAACTTCTTGATTATATAATGATGTTGTAGTGTCAAGCAATACTCGTAACTACCAATTCTTATCCTAGGCTATCCATGTTGTCATATCATGTCTTTGCACAATTATTATCATTAAGCAAATTCCTCTCGCAAAAGCCTTTTTTTTCTTTCTCGTCTTTCTCAATTTCTCAAACCAGTCTCTTCGAAATGTAAGAGATTCAACTTCCAGAGCTCCCAAGTTTCGTAGTCATACAAATAAACACGTTCCAGACATGTGATATCCCGTTTCCAGAAACAAAGGAAATACGTCAAAACAAAAGAAATTCGTAACGGGCGCTCAGACAACGATCCAGCTGTATGTTCTTCCTGCGCTACAAAGAAAATTCTCAAGTCTAAAACAGTCCGTGTCGCCTGCTCTGCTGCTTGTCGGTGCGACTGGAACCGTGATGGTGTCTATCTGAGTCGACTTGGCCCATCTCAACGTCGTGTGGACGAGTCTTGTTGCGGCCAAGATAACCGCGGTCATCGCGAACCCGGGCAGCGGCTGGGGCTCTCGGCTCCTGGTAATGCCGGTCATCATACTGAGATGGAGACTCTCGGCGGGACGGAGGGTCCGACCGATACTCTGGAGGATCCTCTCGCTGGATTCTGTCATATTCTTCGGGGCTGCTGGGATCGACCAACGGGATTGGCTGTCCGCTCTTTCGCAATTCCTTTTTGCCCTTTTGACGTAGGTGCTCCTCAAGCAGTGCTGCGTTGCGGGTGTTGGCACGGAATAATGCATCGGCCAAATCACCAAGGAATGGAACCAGTCCAACGACAAAATCGAGAATGATGTTGATCAGCATATGGATTCTCAGTGAGGTCGGCAGACCCCCTTCCACCTGACAACATGTCCTGTACACCATGAGTGCCATGAAGGCGTCGAGTGCATCGCCAGCTCTGTGATGAAATTAGTTAGCAATCAAGTCTTCTCTAACAGCCAAAGATTAAGATGACTTACGCAGGGACTAAACCGATGACGCTGCTCCAGCCAAAGCGGATTCCGAGAAAGTTGAAAAGCGACATGTCAAGGCGATATGCTCGTCGCTTGACCTTGGTCAAGACCTGGCCATCGTGCTCTGAGATGCCTGGCGGCAGGGCCTTCTTGCGCTTCTTGAATTTGCCAGTAGGTCGCCCGTCGAGCCTGGTTGCTGGGACTTGCTCAAAGTATGGATCCTGGAAAAGCAGCTCGTTAGTATTTCTTGATCAAGTTTACCATCTGCGCAGGATGAGCAGCGAATTTATCTCACCTCTTTGCCAAATTTGTTCTGGAGCGACTCTCCCAGAATCTTCTTGCTGACCATCTTCGCTAATACGTTCGCCATCTTTGCGGTAGTGTTTGAGTTGTGATGAGAAAAAGAAGGAAAATAAAATAAAACAAAGTCGTCAAATTCTAGGAAAGGCGATGGATTTGCTATTTATGCTCTTTTTCTAACAAAAGCAGCAGCAATCAAACAAAGGGTTGTCGACGATCGGATGCTTCTGTTCAGGTCGACTGGAGAGGCGCTTGTTGTCGTTTGTTTCAGAAGCCGCCCTTGAGCGCCAAAGCTGTTTTTAGAATACAGGCTCTGGCAGCCAACCAAGCAAGGTGAGACAGGGCAATGAGGAGCACTAATAAAATCCAGGCGGCTCTACCGTTGCAAAGGGAGAAAATATGGAAGAAAAAGAGAGAGAGAGAAACAAGTCTGACGCTGTGGTTTTATGTACTCGCTGCCATTCCACGCCGTCACTGTGAAGTGTATGCAGTGAATGATGGCGTCGCTCACATGGCAGAGCCCGAGAACCTGTTTTGGAAACGGCCCGCCGTCTGGACCACGCTCATGATGTAATTCAACTGCTGTTCAGCAGGGCAAGGCGCTGGAAAGGTGCTGAATCGGCGCCGCTCGACCAATGAGCCGTCGCGGCAGTGCGCTAACAGGCCCTTGTTACAGGGGAGATCGCTAGTGGCCGTCGCTGCTGGCTGCCTCTGACGCTTTTTGCCACAGGCGGCCTCGCAGATCTGGAGCCAGAGCCAAGATAGGCGAGTGCGCACCGCCACGCCGATGCGAGCCACATGGTGGCTGTGCTGTTGGGCATCGTGGCTGAAGCTGTGATTCGGTTGAGTTGCTCGAGGACACTCCACACACTGTGTGGCTGCTGTGGCGCTTCTAGAAGAAACGGTGGAGTCCCCTCAGCGGAGACAGTGCGAAACTCTCCCGTTCGTCTTCCAGCAAGCACTGGCTTGATTTACGGCCGCAACGGCCTTTTTACATTGGCCTCTGACATCTGATAGCTTCTGCATCAACCCCATCGCAGGAATAGCCACGCCGTCGCCAACCCAACCCTCCATCAGCGCAGCCATTCTTTCCGCCTAATCTCGGCTTTCGAACCGTCTGACGATAGCGGGCCATCTCGCAATAGTCTGCTGTGGCTGAAGCGCGCGTCGCGATCCATTCCTCAGCTGCTGAACTCCGGAGCGATTGACCATGCCCATTATCCTGTCACATGTCCGAACCGCACTCAGTCTGGCCAAGTCGTGAAGATCAAGCCGTCTTATCATTATCATTATTAATCAGAGTATGGGGCTGAGCTGAACACAATTCAACAAACGAGAAGAGAGACAAAACATGGCTCAGAAACAGATGCAGCTGGAAGATTGTACTTCAACCCCACCTTGTCAACTTGCTTCAAGCTGCAAGATGCTGATCAATTCTAATTCTCCTAGGGCTGGACGATCTCTGCGTCCGGTTCATCATCAACCTTCCTCAGGAAGACCTGTCTTCCGTTGCCCGATTATGCTTCCAAGTTGAAGAGGCACAATGGTTCTACGAAGATTTCATCCGGCCGCTCGATCCGACCCTCCCGTCCATGACACTGCGCACGTTTTGCCTACGAATCTTCCAACACTGCCCACTGCTAGCCTCATTCTCGGTCGAGAACCATATCAAGGCCTTTGAAGAGTTTTTGCAGTACAAGACTCGCGTACCAGTCCGTGGTGCTATTATGCTCAACAAAGACTTGGATTCCGTAGTTCTCGTCAAAGGCTGGAAGAAAGGGGCTAGCTGGAGTTTCCCACGAGGCAAAATCAACAAGGACGAAGATGATCTAGACTGTGCCGTCAGGGAAGTCTACGAGGAGACCGGTTTGGACCTCCGAGAGGCTGGACTCGTACCAAACGAGGCGAAGCCCATGTACATTGAAATTCCTATGAGAGAGCAGCATCTTCGCCTATACGTCTTTCGAGATGTTCCCTTGGATACGGACTTCCAGCCTCGAACCAGGAAAGAAATCAGCAAGATTGAATGGTACAAACTATCCGATCTACCTACCCTTAGGAAGAAGGGTCCTCAAAACAATAACCACCAATATGATTCTAGCGCTGGAACCAACGCCAACAAGTTTTACATGGTGGCCCCTTTCCTGGTCCCTTTGAAGAAGTGGATCGTTGCTCAGAAGAAGATTGATGCGAAGAGAGCGACGGGTGGTGCCCCGCAGGCGCATGCTATCCACCACCACCAACATATGCCTATTGAAGAGGATCCTACTGAAGATGAAGCATGGGCGCCCAACAACGTTCCCGCTGCTGCGCCTACCATTGAATCCCTTGATGGGGCCACAAGGGAATTACATCGTCTGCTGAACCTGCAGCCATCTGTTCATCCGTCTGTTCAGCCAGCCGCTCAGACATCTGCTCAGACATCTGCTCAGCCATCTGCTCCACCACCTATCGAAGCATTACTGGCCAAGGCACAAGCTTTGCGAGCACAAACTCAGCAAGCACAACTTCATCAAGCACAACCTCAGCAAGCTCAGCCTATGCAAACATCCACCGCTCCACCATCTATCGAAGCATTATTAGCCCAGGCACAAGCTTTGCGAGCACAAAATCAGCAGGCTCAGGTTATGCAGCAGTCCGCGACAACCGCTTCAAAAGACAAAGGTAGCGCACTACTGTCTCTTCTACAATCCTCCAGTTCCTCACAGCGTGGCCCCCAAGGAGACTCTCAGCTACCAAACGCGCTCTCATCTCACAAGCCGGCGGAAGCAGGGCAGCGTCAAAACGCCCAAGTCAATACCAATGCTTTGCCTCAATTTGCTCCAAACGTCCACCAACAACCTCCCAACTTTGCTTCACCTTCGCACCAAACATCTGCCGCATTGAACCTCTTGCAAAATTTGAATGGAGGCTTGGGTAATAGCGCACCACCTAATCACCCTGCTAATTCTGGACATACCATCACGACACAGCAAACTTATACTGCAATTTCTACCGTCAAGACAGACCCAATGCAGCCACCTCGTATCCTTCAGAGAGGAGAGTCTCTGGAACAGGCCCGGCCAGCTGGCCCAGCTGAACAAGCCAAGCCTAATTTTGCTCCATTCGCAGGGCTTTACGACAATTTAGGGCAGCCTCGGCCCGGACAGGTGGTCCAGCCTTCGCCTTCTACCCTGCCGATCCCCATGAGCTCTCAAACTCAAACAACGCAATCCAACTACAATTACAAGCCAAATGTATCCCCGGAACAGAAGCGGGCGCTCCTTTCTCTCTTTGGGTCACCGGCCAAAGGTCCTGCTGACGCACAACAGCCTGGACCAGCTGCGAGCGGGCATTCCATGCCTCGGATGGGATCGATATCTGGACCTGTTGTTGATGGGCAACGTAATGCGCCACCATCCCGCAATAGCAATGCGACCCCGATATCACAAGCTGATCAAAGCTTTTTGCTGGGTTATTTGCAGTCTGTAACGAAGAATGCTGCGCGCTAAGTGGGATAAGATGAGCCAAAAAGATGGAAATTTGCTGTGTCTTGGAGGGTTATACAGGAGAGAGGGGTTCAAGGGGAGATGTGAGAAGGGACATTCTTTATATTGGGACCGTGATAGTAACAGCGACTCAAAGCGAATTTGAATTGGCTTATTTATTATTGTAACCATCATCATCATCATTATTACTCTGTTTGTCGAGTCCTGTAGGCATCTCGGCTATTGAGGAGCAATCCATCATTCCTTGATGTCTTTGTAGTATTTAAGTTTTAATAGTAGCAAGCATATGTTTCGCCAATGCTAAGATAACACTAATCTTAGTGTTGGGGCATTTTAATATGTAACAGTGATTGTTTATTCAGGCACCTGTTATTCAATTGCCCAGTTTCGGTGTCCAAATAGGGCGTTGAACGACAATTCCCCTCTCTCATCTACAAGAAACCAAGAATCTCCCTGCGTGATTCTATGGTTAATGGCTCTCCAAACAGTATATACCTCGCAATTCTGGCGCATGTCAACTGTTGAACTCTCTGGAACACGATTTTACTGATGATGCCTAGTCTATTACCATAATACTGCTCAAATAAAACGCCGTTTTGATATTTCCTTCCAGACGACGGTATAGACAATTGCTTCTAGAGAAGCCAATGTGTATGTGCCACCCTCTGTCTATCTCAAAACCTCTATTAAATCACACTGACTGATGTAACTATTGATCATTTCTTAAGAAGTGAGTAGAATAAATGCACATTCCACTCACCCCCAAACTTACCCGCAAATTGACGTTTATGTCAAAGAAAGAAACGATGCTTTTCCCACCTGAATCCGATAGCCGCAACATACGGCCATAGTCAAGAATCACGTCATTCTTCCTTGGAAGCGAGAACTTGGAAGCGGTTAGGCGCTCTGACTTTTATTTGACGCTGGGGGACGGCGGAGCTTGGGGCGTGCTGATGAAGCTTGCAGGGCATTTCGCTCAGGGGCTGGTCACACTCGTCAATATCCCACTCAATACGGCTTGTTTTGTATTTACTGCCAAGAAGTAATGTCAGTGAAACCGGCTTTTACGAAACAGTAGTAATGAAGAAAAGCTTACAGCCGGCTGGTCATGCAGGTTCGAGCATACATGGCACTTGCAACAGAGTTTGTGCCAATGTGGCAATCCCCACCCCGAAACTCGATGTTTACTACCTTGAGGTTGTGGATGTGCTCTAGATCCTCGCGGACAGAAACTTCTGTGTGGCTGGGGCCGCATTTACGAAGTACGATGTTGCGAGTTGCACCTTTGGCGATTCGGTTGATGTGATGGGCCGGGATAGTCTGGCAGCGGTGAGACCAACGGATACCGATCTGGGATGATTAGTTAGTGGCATGGTGAATGGCAGAATGGTTTGGAAGAGACGCTTACTCTCTTGTTTTTGAGGAATAGACCGTTATTGCGGACGTGGCTGAAGTAAGCCTCAGCGGATGCGGCCTCTACGAAAGTGATGGTAGCCATAACAGCACCAGAGGTGATGTAGAACTCGTACACCAGCCCACCCCTAACAACGCCAGCGATATCGGCATGCGTTATCCCTTCAGGCAGATTGATAAGCCGAACCGATCGCAATTGTTCAAGTGCACGAGAGAAATCGGGCTTGGGCATGCCCATGGCCTTGTAAAGAGACTCGTTTGTTATCTCACGCTCATCATCAACGCCGTAAATCTTGGGAGAGCTAAGCTCACTATAGCCCAGCTCATCGTTTGCGGGCTGGCTGCCTTGGTGAGAAGGCAGATGGCGTGGCGGTGGAAAGGGGTAGATGCCAAGTTGGGCGCCATGATCGATATACGGACTGGAAGGGAACGAGCGACAGTTGAAAGTGCGAGGAGTGCTCGCATAGGAGGCAGAATCGAAGTCATTTGCGTTCGAATCGGTGGCGTAGAGATCTTGGCCCGGGGAGACGCTCGGGTAGGCGACGACTTGCGAGCTCAGGCAAGCATTGAGGGCCTGTTGAAGCAAATTAGATCTTGCAGAGGAGAAGAACTTGGAAGCCGTAGAGGGAAATGCTAACCTCGATGATTCTGACATCTGTAATCGGAGTGCTGAGGAGGCAACGACAGAGGCCGGCTATGGGAACAATATCAGTATGAGGGAAGGGTTCTGGAGGAAAGCAAGCTGCTAACAGTGATTCTGGGCTGTTCGGACGAGATTTTCGTACTCTGCTCGAGGAATCGTGACCGTGTCCTCTGGGAGAGTCTCGGAGAACTTGATGATGGAGTTAGCGAACTGATCTGCTGTGTAACGCCTGGGGAACGACGAATGGGTTGCAGACTTGGATTCAACATACGAAATTGGCACTGCAATGGTATTCTGGTTAGCGAATAGCACTGTCAAAAAAAAAAAAAAAGAAAAGAAAGAAAGAAAGGAGAGCGTCGTTGGGTAGATGGAGTTTGTGGAGTCTCTTGAAAAGATTTCTAGAATTTCTAGAGAAGCAAGAGTATGTAGAAAGAGGAGGAATAAGAAGAAATAGCAGTAGAAGACAGCCATTATCTGGCACCAGAGAAAGCAATGACAGGGATGGAGGATGGGGACGACTCACCGAAAGTCTTGCATCGTGAAGGTAGCTGGTGGGCGAGATATGCATGGAGGAAAGATTGGCGAGGAGTTGGCAAAGAATATATGTAGAGGAAGTAGGTTGGGCTGTTTGGCGGCTGGGCATAAATTACCGGCACGGGTCGCTGGCAGCTGGCGGCGGCGTTTGCAAGGCTCTGGCAATTTGCGGCAGTGCACTGATCAATACAAACGGATGCAAATCTGTACGTAAAAATGATGCCAATGGGAATAAAAAGCCAGAGAAATCGATGCAGGCCAGTGGATTGCGGCATTCATGGCTTGGAGCCGTAGCCGCAGCCGTGCCGTGTCCTTCATGTGGCCGCGAATAGACGTCTAAGCGCTGGCAATGGCATCTCATGACGGCTAATTACAATTGACCTTTTTACACTCTCAGGGACGACAAACGTATTTGAAGTTGCAAACAGATTTTATACAGTCTTGTGTGCATTTTCGTTCGCCATGTAGACGTGCAAGATTGTCTCTAGAGCTGGACGGCAAGATGGCATCTGCTTTTCTTCCCAAGCCTACTCTTTCCACCCTTTAAGCAGCTACAAACACGGTTCATTGCAAGTTTGATGCTATGGAACTGAGGTGGGGATGTGAGAGTGTTTGTTCGTACCCAAGATATGATTCATTTACTGCCTCCATACCCTGGAGAAGAATCATCATGGACCTACGATTGCACTCGCATCAAGGCGAGACATTCATATTAGCAGCAATCTAATGACTTAATTCGTATGGAGGAGCTGAATTGATGCTGTACTTGGATGCTACGAACGTGCCCCTAGCCGCAGCGCCAATGGCTCACTCATTCTATATTCACAACATCTTCCTGTTATCAGACTTTAAATGTCAATCACCTAAAGATTCACTCTGAAAATACTACTTACCTACCTATACAAAGCACATGAACATGTAGCCACCCACCGCGAGCTAATCCTTGGCCCACCATCTACATTTACAACGGTTGCCGTTACCGAAATTGCTCGGCGGCTAATCATTACGGGATTTGCTCAGCCTTGTGAGCAAATACACAACCTTCACCATCCAGGCATGGCCGATTCAACTCTAGCAACTCTGATTGCCGGTCGTGTCCTTTTATCCAGAAACTTGAATCAATCAGTCTAGAGACTGACCCAGAAAGATGAAGCGGCTCTTTGTACCTGAACGATGTTGCATTCAGTCGGCTTGGGTGCTTCGACGCATAGATATGATTCACAGTCATCATGAGATCAAAAAGAACAAAAAACATACAACAGCCGGTGTTCGCTGATGGTCACCCACTCAACTACTAATCTGCCTCTCATTGGCTTGACTCTGGGAGAGCAGACGGGATCCCGTATTCTCCAATGGATATGGTCGTATGTGCCATGAAGGTGGCTAATTCTAGCTCATAGAGAGACAATGGCATCAGAATCATAAAAAAGAAGACGAAAAAAACATACAACAGCCGGTGTTCGCCAGTGGTCACCCACCTGACTACTAATCTGC
>KQ479186.1:0-42102 GCA_000331835.2 Trichoderma hamatum GD12 | reverse complement strand
CCGGTGTTCGCCAGTGGTCACCCACCTGACTACTAATCTGCCGGTTAGTGGCTTGTCTATGGGGGAGCAGACGGGACCCCGAATTCTCCACTACCTATGGTCGTATGTGCTTGATGTTAACATCACGTTAGACTATAGCCTGACTCCAGCAATTTGAAAAAAAAGCAGACATTGTATCCATCTTTGCCCAATCACACCTTGACGAGCCAGATAACTTCTCCATTCGGCATCGATTAGATGTCAGCCTTGCAAACTCCTCATCTTTACCATCACGTCTCTGACCATCGAAACACACACGTTGCAATCATGAAAATCTTACCCGGTGAATTCTCTCGATCCCATATCGCCGTTCCTAAAGGCTCGTCATTACAATAGTTTTTCTTCCTGGAGCTTTTGTCGCACTGCTATTTTCGACAAACATGTTCAAGTTCAATAGAGTCAATCAGGAAGTGGGCATTTATTTTTCCATTGTTGTCCGTCTGACAATGTTCCTACTCGTCGTCTGGAGAACATGGTTAAGTACTCGTCCTGTATTGTCTGACATTGAGTCTGAAAGTGCTGGGACGGTGAGAAGAGAGAAGCAGGATAAAAGTGACTGAGCTACAGAGCTCTCTTTTATATTAAAGCCCAAGATATCCAAGCTTACTTTACGGCAATATATTGAGGTGGAATTTTGGCTGGTGGAATCGAATGTTTGCTCGAGATGACGGCATTAGGCGTGTTTAGTCCCGGAATCATCGGTTGTTAAATGATAAAGTCAGAAGCGTGACGCAGTTACAAGCTTAACGCTGTTGCTATTATAAACATTGGATTTAAAATCCTTTCTTGTTGTGGTTATAGGCATGAGAACGATTGGAACAGCGGATGAGACTCAAGTGCAAAACAAACTCCGCCCTGTTTCGCACTAGCTTTGTTGTGATTTTTTTTATAGCAATATACTAGGGTTCTCCGTGACCGGCTTGGTGATTGTTATAGCTCTGCATTCTTGTGGTATATTCATCCCTGACATGCGCACACTGTCGAGAATGCCAGACCTCGGAAACCCCACAAAATCGAATGACACCAAGAGATACATCCTTAAGCCGAGGTAACTTGACGTACTACCTGTCCTGCAATCACAGACACTATGTTAAAATGCGGTGAAATTAGCAAGGTCCCGCGCCAAGTATGGCGGATTGGGCTGCATTTCTTCAACAGCGTCACTATACGACCGTTGTACTAATCTACAGCCTCGTAGCTACACAACTAGCTTCAACGACATCAATTACATCTCCGGAAACCTCAATCTGTGCAATGCAGCAAATTTATTTTTGTTAAAGAGTATTTACCACTATTTCCCAACAAATGAGCCCCGTTTCCAGAGCCATGTACATCGCCTAATTCTACACAAACCTGCCTAGGTACCTAATCATCCTTTAGACCCGTATAATGGTAGCTTTCATAAAAAGGAGACACTTCAACAGTCCTTGTCCAGCGCGACTCATTTTCTTGGAATCATACTATCGTCGGGCGAGAGCAGCCAACAGTGCATGGGTACCGACAAGGCTATGTACAGGGATTACGAGTAGGGACCTTTATGTCTCTGCAAAACAAGGAATTGCCTACCCTAAAAGTTACATTATTTTAAAAGCTAAATAACATAATTAAATAAGTTTATAAAGATATTAACAAAATTTTATCTATTAGTTTTTTTATATGCATATGTGTATTATTTATTACGCTATATACACATTTACATAATAAAGCTAAGAAAAAATCATTTACGTAAAAGTAACCCTTGCCAACCTGTCTTTACAAGCACATTTATACTAGGGAGCCCTGAAAGTGCCTTCTGCATGTTGGCTACTTCTGGGGGCTTACCAGTTCCATCTCCTAGCTCTCATATAACAACGGGCGCAGATGACAGGTCTGTCAGGGCTTATATGTAAGCTCTGCTGCCTCTAAAGGTCATAGCGGAAAGAAACTGGAAGCCTGTCAGATGCCGGACATATCTAGGTACATGTAGTTAAGACCAGCAATCTCAGCCTTGCGATCAGCTTTCTATAGCATTACCTAGAGATCTTAGTCGGAGCTGCGGTACTTTGATCGTGACCGAGCATAGGCACAAGCGCCTCCGGACATACTTGCTTAGTTTTTTGCCTTGTATAGTCTTATTAGCTGATAATCCAAGTTTAGTTCCAAGATCTTCCGGAAGAGAATATCTCTCCAGTCAGTCTCCACCTGGTTCTAGATGCCAACGAGATCAGTAGAACAGAACAAGAAAGGCTTATTGTGCAAGGAGCGTACCTACCTAATCGCAATAGAGAACTGCGCAATATCCAGATTAAGTGCAGTATCCATATTAAGTGTAGCGCTGCTAATTGGATCTTTTCACTGTAATCTTTCTAGAAAAGGACCTGGTTCTAAATGCTAACAAGATTAGTAAAACAGAATAAAAAAGGCTTGTTGTATAAGGAGCGTAAGTACCTACCTAATCGCAATAGAGAACTGCGCAATATCCAGATTAGGTGCAGTATCCATATTGAGTGTAACGCTGCCGATTGGATCTTTTCGCTAAAACCTTTGCAGAAAAAGATCTTGCAAGGGGTGCTGATCTATTACGACTCTACGTACGGCATACGGGACCGACGACCATGTCCGAAGCAGGGTTGTAAACTACTAGTAACGATTTGTTTCGTTAGTGGTCTGAGTAAGACGGCATTACTTTCTTTAACCTACTGAAGAAAACTACCCGCCGTAGTTTTCGTTCTTCATCACTAACAACGAATATCTACTAATTAATTGTGCAACTCTGGTCCGAAGGCCTGGGATGTTGTCATCATGATTGACATGTTTTACTACCAAGATACTGACCAGGGGCTGCGTGAGATTTCCCCTTGCTTCTTGTGATTAACCAGAGACGGGAATGTTGCTGGGACGTAGAGACTTTACTCCTGATGCCTTGGATGACTATATAAACCGTGCCTCGAGCACTTCTTCAACAACTCCTCAGTCATCCCAGGACAGCAATCTCATCAAGTCATTCCAGCAACTTCTGAGTCTACTTAATCAACATGCGTGTCTTTAGCATCTTGGCCATGCCAGTCGGCATAGCCGTGGCGACGCTCAGCGCCTCGCAGATCCGCCAGAAAGTGTCACCTCAGGCCGATCAAATTATCGAGACAAACACAAACGGAATTGTCGCACCATTTGTCAACTATTTGATACTTTCACGCCAAGGAGACGTGCTTTATAATAAAACCCAAGGGCCAGTTGCGCTAGGGTCTACTCAGCCACTCAGATATGATAGTGTAAGTCATTAAAATCAAGTTGATAGCATAGCTCCCTTTTCTTTACATGGACGTTTTGAAATTAGCTTACCGTCGTGTTGCAGTTGATGTGGTACGCTTCGGCCACGAAGATATTGGCCATGATGTCGCTCTTGAAATGTGTCGATTTGAATCTCATCGGATTGAATCAGAGCGTGCTTCCATACCTGCCTGATTTGGCTGCGGAACGGGTGTATGTACATGTAATTCCTGGATTCATGCGGCGAAAAGAATTTCGGCTTGGGAGGCTAACCTGCATGGCACAGTTTGGTCAACGCGTCCGATCCCACCGGTCCCACGCGCCCTCGTAAAGGCGATATCACCACTCGTGATCTTATAACCTTGACTGCCGGCAACCGCTATCCCATCGTTGATTTTCTTGCTTCACTTACCCCCGAAGAGGAGCTGTTGGGCCCGCCTTTCTTCCCCAATAACAAGACCGTTTACAGTGGCCCCCATGCCAATGACCCCGGTGTCCTCTGGCAGTATGGTGCCGAGGTTGATTATGTCGGGCTACTTGTCGAGGCGCTTCAACCCAAGTCTCTCGATACCTTCGTTCACGACAATATTTTGACGCCCTGCGGCGTCCCCAAGCAAGATTTCACCTTCTTCCCAACCGATGCGCAGCGTGCACGATATGCCGGGTCCAATGTCAGAGTCAATACCACTTTTATATTTCCAAGAGCGACGCCGGTTTACAACGACACCAACGTCCAGTTTGCCAGCGGAGGAGACGGCGGTATCGGCACTATCGGCGCTCTGGCCAATGCCGTCCTGCCACTGATAAACAATGGAAAGCACCGTAAGTCTTCTCATTCCCTTGACGGACCTATCATTGAAGCTTTCGGGTTCGTGGGTGGTAGCATGACCACTGTTCCTCTCTTCTTCGATTTTCTAAAGGTACTGTCGACCTGAAACATTGCGTATCCGCTAATTTGAATCACCTAGCTAAAACTGGCGCCCAGGTGCTCAGCCCGGCGATCGTCAAGTGGATGTTCCAGCCTCAACTTACTGCCGCCGAAGCAGAGGGCCTTGATCTGCCTAGTGCTGCATTTACCTCAGCAAGTGGCCAACTTTTCCCAGGCGTCGCTAAGCAATGGGGAGGGGGGGCTTTACTTTTCCCTGAAGGCTTTGCCCAAACCGGACGTGGGAATAACACCTTGCAGTGGGCTGGTATCGCCAACTGTTACTGGACTGCCGACGTTCAAAAGGGGGTCGTCAGCCTTGCATTCACCCAGATCCTTCCACAGTCGGACGAGCAGTTTACTGATATTATCCAATATCCGGTTGAGAAGCTTGTCTATGACGCGATGGGAGCACAGACTTTCTAAATTAGGCACTATGAAACGGCAGCAGGGTCTTGACAACTTGCTAGTATCTAACCCATCTCCAAGGCCATATATACAAGAAGAGTACCAAACTATAGACATTTTTAATATAGAGAGTTTTACAGTGTTGCTAGCTAACATACCGATGTCGGAACGCTTAAAAGAATACGTGCAGTATACATGTATTTATAAAATTAAAGAACAGTGGCAACTCCGTTTAAAACTGCGAGCGGATAACTAAATTATAATAATGTCTTAGCGCAGGGAGGGTTGGCGGAGCTGCTAAAGATAGGACGACACAACTCCAGACTTGAATCAAAGCCTTGGGCTGCTAAAAATGGACGACATCTCACTCAAGAGAAGGGCTTGACGAGACCCCGAATTCTCCACTACCTATGGTCGTATGTGATTAACTTGACGCTATTCCCACATTATAACAGACGCTGGCCGTTACGCATCCCTTACCAACTGTAGTAGTGCGTACACCTTCAATATGGGCTGGAAGGGCATGCCAAAAGTTGAGACAGCAGATTAAACCAAGGAAGACGTTGAAATAAATAGTAGCTTTGCTAGACAATTAGCGCTTTATATACATAAATTAATCAAAACAGGAGTAAGTAATAGTCTTGCCCATAATCTATGTGAACCTCCCCCCATTTCTCCATCCCACTGCTATACCATCAATATAAGCTACTTACTTTTCTTCCTTTACAATATCTACCTAATACCATAGCTAGTATATGCTTTAAGCACTGAAGTAGGTGCTGCTTTGCCAAGTCACGTCATGTCATGGCCCGATCTGTGCCCCAGTAAATAAAGATATTATACTCCATAGTGGAAGAGGATGATCTCGTCAGTGTACCTAATAATAAAGATCTTATTCGGTGTGCTTAGTGAACACGTAGTCGGAAAACAACGCGAGTAGCTCGGCCGAGTAGCGTATCCCTTGGAGACCTAGCTAAACACAATTGTTTACACTTCGGCGCAAGGAGTAAGGCCTCACTATCAACCTCTCATACTCGTCCCCAGCACAGGTGGAGAAGAGGGGCGATTGGGTCCTCGGGCGGATTCCCCAAGACAGCATAGCGAGCTTCAGCCAGACTCAAGCCATGTGCTATCTGGTGGGCCAGCCCTGAGACAGGTTCGCACATGGCAAGCCGCATCCCGCTTTGATTGTCGACAAACGGGCCCTGTCGATGGCTGAATCTGTCACTTGGGGCGACAATCGCTATGAAACGCTAGCCCTACGAGATCTCCGTCCAGGGCAAGCAAGGGATATTTTGCCAATCTGCTTGGAAGCCGAGATGAGGTCTGCTGGCGCCGCTGATACGATACACTAGTGAGGTTAACTGTGTTTATCTACGACCGAAAATTTCGATAGATTTGCCGTAGATTGGGCGACCATGGCACGCCGTCCCCATCCGTGCCCTTCCACGTGTGTCAAATTGATGTCAAATCTAGATGAACTCTAAAGTGCCGGCGTGCCTGGGCGTTGTGGCGATCCGTGAGATGTCCCCGCCGCACAAGCATCGTGCCTGAGCTAGCCGCCCTTTGTCGCCCACAAACTGCACGCACGGTGTGTATCAAAAATTAGGAAATGCAAGCACTCTGTGGTTGGATTATAGGAGGGACGTGCATCGTGCGCTGTACACATGTACAAGCCTGTCGATTTTTTGCCTCTCTTTGTGCCCAGTGTCACCAAGCAGTCAAGCGAGGGGTGCGGCATTTAGCCAGTCTTGGCTCAATAGCCAGGCCGTTCTTAGCACCAAAAGAGCTGCTTTGCTCTGGCTTCGTATACATGTACATGGAGTCTCCAAATGGGCCTAGTCCAAGTCTTGATGGTGGCTGAACTGGTCCCCAGACAGCATTAGCTGGGCACCACGAGGCGAGGTCGGCGACTTCGAGTAGTGTGAGCCCTTGGTAACGGGCCTGCATGTCAGAAGCGAATGGGGACAACGGGAAACTCGCAGGGCAACGGGAGACTTGCATGGCTATCGGTAACAAGCCGTGCTTGCAAGGAGTATTATACAATGGTACGTGTTGTAAATAGGAATACCCACATAGAGAGTATCAATAATGTTAAGTAGGGAGGATATCGCATTATAATAACACAAGGCTAAGCCGGTTGAATATATATTTTTCACGGTACAAAAGTGCAAGTAGGTGAGTTACGAGGATTCGCGCCGGACAATCCCTACAAGTGCATCTCAGCTCGCGCAGATCGAGGTTAGCTGCGGCCTAGTCTACGGTCCCCCAATGGCGTGGCAGCCCGTGTCCCTAGCTACTGTAGTTCAGCTTGGAAAGCGTGTGGGTGGAGTCATGGTCCCGGCCAGCCCAGACCGTATCGAGTCCAGATCGTGGCAGGTGTGGGCATCGAGTCCCAAAGGCGGGTTCAGCTGGGCTGTGAGCTGCACCAAGGTTTCAATCCTTTCCTTTTCTTTGGTATCTTGTTCAATCACCACCGGCTGTGGTCCTGAAATGAGTTAGTTGGCCCCATACACCATGGCGGGCGTCGTTACCTCGTGAGACTATTGGTTCGAGACCTCGATGCACGCCCTGGTCCGGAATTTATTCAGGCATACGCGATTCTGCTCTTGTAGCTTAGTATGCACATAGACTTTTACACGCAATAATCAGCCTTTGTCTTCCCTGTGCTTTAAGCGATGCGTTGTGTAATAAGTATACCGTATCAGTCGATGGGGTTTCCCCATTTTCTCCCCCTTCTGCAAATGGTTTTTGTCTGCGTTTCCATTTTGGCATATCGCCTCCAGAATTCTCCTCGGCCAGTGTCTGAATCCTTCATGCTGTGAATATGCCTCTCGTTTAATCCAACGTCTTTTTTCCTTCTTTCCAGTGGTAGGCGACGTCGCCGGGATCCCAGAGTGAAACACACAGAGAAAACGCGCGGGACCAGAATACAACAATGACCACACCAACGACGCAGCAGCTCCTGGAGGAGTATACCGGCAAGCAGGTGCCGTACACGTTTAATGCAGGGTTTGTGTGTCTGAGTTACGCCATTAGCTTGGTCGGAACCAGCACTGCTCTGGAGTTGATTAGACGGAGAACTTCACACCGAGGAAAGCACAACTTGTACGAGTCTTGTACCTTTTGCTGCCGCCCGCCATATAGCTGACACCGAGAAACACAGCTTATTACTAGTCGGCGCTGCCATCGCAATGGGCGGTATTGCCATCTGGTCCATGGTACGACCACCGCGTGGGAAACACGATTGCAACCACAGGTCTTTTCAACGCATGCCGAACTTGCTAACATTGTGAATGAGTTAGCACTTCATTGGAAATCGAGCCATCTATATGCTCCATGGCGAGGAAGCCTTCCAAATCGCCTATTCGACCGGTCTTACCGTCGTGTCTCTCATGATGCCCATACTCGTGCTCGTACTCGCCTTCCTCGGCGTCAGCGGCAACAGTCGTATTCGATGGTGGCGAATTGTGTTTGCGGGATTGCTCTCTGGCGGCGCCATTTGCGGCATGCACTACCTCGCCAACGGATCCATCAGCAACTACCGGAGCTCATATAAGCTGTCCTACCTTATTGGCTCTGTGGTTATCGCCGTACTTGCCAGCACGACGGCCCTCGCTCTCTTCTTCGTCTTTGAGAATACCTGGAGCAGCGCCTGGTGGAAGAGACTGGGATGTGCCATGGTCCTGGCCGGAGCCGTGTCTGGCATGCACTGGTGCGCCGCTGTTGGAACGAGTTACACCCTGCTGAACACGCCTGGTAAGGGGGTCTCACGCAAGGATGCAATGGTGATTGTTATTTGCCTGGTAAATCTCATCTTTTTGCATATCTCGCGAGCGCTAAATGAATGCCATCTCAAGGTGTTGAAGCTGACTGAGCCTAATGGTAGTCTATCTCTGCCGGTGTTGTCATGACCGGCATGGCCATCTATTCGACTTGGATAAGACGAGACTACGCCAGCAAGTCGCAAAAGGTCGTCTTGGCTGCCGGTGTCTTTGATGAAAAGGGCCGCATCATGGTCGCTCAAGACGGATATTTGCCCAGCGAAGTCGTGACAGACACGTACTTGGCAAAGGTCAGTTGCTTCTTCCCTAAAACCGGCCTACCCGCAGAAAATTGACGCGCCATGCTTCGCCAGTCCAATGACGACTTCTTCAACACCAGCCACCCGCTCTTTCACTGGATGTTCCGTGCTTCTCGCAACTGGGACACCATAAAAAACGTCATGACCAAGATGACCAGCCACATTTCGCTTCTGGCGCAGGGGAATAACAATGGCAGGGCAGGTGTCCGGCTCATCAACGATGACGGTGAGCTCGTAGATGATTATGACATCATTATACGCGAGTTGTTCTGCATCACTGCGGACACTCTGGCTTACAAAACCAAGGCGACTCTCACTGGTGCAGGAACATTGTGGGACGAAATCTTCGTAACGGGAGAGTCAACAAGGGCTCAAAGACTACTTGATAACGATACTCCCAGCCTACAGAGTGTCGCAGAAAAAGGGCTACAGCAGAATGGCCAAGAGTATGGCCGCGGTTCGCTCATGTTCCTCGTTCGCAGGGTTGACAGCAAAAAGGATGTACCGAGACTTGAGGCTTCGGGGTTCCGCTTCGCAGAGATTCACCAGGTCGTGAGCCTTATTCGATCCAGCATGCACATCAAGACGCCCGACCTGGAGGCTCGTCTACGCAACATGTCCAATCAGAAAGACAAGGCCAAGATGCTATCTCCCGGCCTCCACGTGGGCATGTTTGCCGTCCGCGCCCGAATCGACAAGGGCGGCTTCGACGTGCTCGTGCAAAAGACGGCCCGAAATCTGCTTCCCTCTGCCCCATTGCCCGTGGACACTCTTGATTCTAGCAATATTAGCCTTCTCAACGACCTCCGTGGCTTGCCGCTCTCGACTGTTCTGCTCAGACTTCAGGACCACCAGTCTACTGCTGCTCGGGGCCGCATGTTTGCTTCGATTCTTCGAGATGCCGTTTCATCGTTGCGAAACTCTCTAGGCGACGAAACATTTGATAACGCTACACTCTTGTCCAAGGAAGTGAAGGTGCCATGTGCTCCCTCTACACAGGGCAAATTCCTTTGCAAATGCACACTCATTGCTTTCCAACTCTTCCTGCCTATTCATGCCACTGTGCTCTCACCTGAGTGTGAATTCACGCCTCTCAACTTCTTCAAATTGCGCCAACTTACATACGATGGGTCATCTCACAACATCGAGTTTTCCCACATGGTTCATCGCGACATGACTTCAACAGCACATGAGCTGTCTTCACAGCAGGACATCGCCGCAACCCATTTGAATAACAAGTACTTTTCTCGAACTGTTCGCAAGGTTAGAGATAACCTGCCGGGTAGCAGAAGGCTTGCGGCGACCATTTCATTTCCGCCTACAAGGAGCCAGGAGCGGCTGTCCAAGGTCACGTCGCATCCCAGTTCGCTATACAATGGTGATGACGGCAGCTTCGATGACACCCGCAAGCTCTCATTAGCAAGCCAACTCCACTCCGGTAGGGACCCCCATAAGGATCAAGGTAAGAAACTTCACGTCTTCGGCGGCATCATGGTGTCACAAGAGGTATCGATCAACGTCCAAGATGTAAGTGACAGCACGGCCTACCTCCTTCTCCTTCCTGGAATCAAGTATCTAACTGTTATTTTTTTAAACACAGAACCAAGAAGACTCAAATCCTCCAGAGCAACAAGGCTCAGAACTTCAGCCTATGCGACTCCGATCCGATACCCAAACCAAGATGGAAAGTTTCTACACTGTTACTGCCATGGGTGAGAACGGCGCCGCTGGCCAGGGGAAGCAAGAGGAATCTGCATTTGTAGACGAGCTCCTCGCTCTCAGTATGCAAGCGGACAAGCGGACGACTGCGTAATTTGTTTTGTTCTAGCACTGTTTTATTCACACACTAATGACTGGATTTTTCTCTTGTATATGATGGGCATGGGGGTTATAGGGATTATACTATGCGGGTTTGAGCGAGTCGTGTATTGGAACTATAATTGTATAAAGCCGGCTATTTGGCACTTGAGATATTCGATAAGCTCTGTATATATAAATAAAGCCTCGGAACCGATTACGGTACTTTGTGTCACTACCTGTATGCTATTGATCCTTGATTAATGATTGGAATTGCTAAGCTTGTAATCAATGTTTACGATGAGTCGCCTTTACCATATCAAGTCCGTTCTTAAGTATCTGCGTTTGACTTTAGAAAGAATCAGATGAGGTTTGCAGCTCGTGGAGATGGTGGCAGAGGCTCAAGATACGACAACAGCAGTACCGGCTGAGTACTACATCAACCACTCTTCTATCTCACATAGATCAAAATGTGCCTTTTCTGAAAGTTCAAATGAAGCTGTTTTTACTAATAGCCACCGTAAGGCTAGCCAAGGTTTTGCAAGGGAACATCGAGTTGATTTTCAGCAAGGCGTGGGAGGTTGATTAATCGTCAAGGCAGTTAGGCTTAATGCTAGTTGCTTGGAATTTTTTTTTTTTTTTTTACAATATATATGGGCATCCAAATCTGAAAATTTGTGTAATTCATACTCGAGCGAAGGCAATCAGAGTGAGGCTAGGATTGGCTACCGGACATACAGGGAAGATTGTTCCATCCATGGACCTTCAAATCTTCATCCACCAAGCTGTTATCAGGAGCATTTCCCATCCTCATGGTGCCGGGCTCATGTGCCACAACGCCGAAGTCAGCCCTTGTGATTTCTGGTCAAGATTTGCCTCCATTCTGGGGTTCGCGCTGTTGTAAAACATTCCTCAATGCTCTGGCAATGGCCCTCATATTGGGGAAGTGGATCATGTTGCCATCTCTAGATTCTATGACAGTCTCGTGCAGTTGCGGGAGGTTTAAGGCCCGGTTTCGTCTTTCAACTTGGATTTGAACTCACAAGTCTCGATACCTCGCGTCTCTCTCTCTCTTATCGCCCGCTCATATAAGTTCAAACACCAAGTCACCCATATCTAGCCTTCTCCATCTTAGGGTATTTGTAAGAGAGCTTTCGCAGCCGCAGCCGCCATTACAGCTACAAAGTCCTGCCACTTGTTAATCCTGAATAGCACATGCTCTCTCAATCACTGCAACAGCTCTAGCAAAACCCCATCTTATAATGCTCAATACTCCACTGTTTAAGCACATACGACCATAGGTAGTGGAGAATTCGGGGTCCCGTCTGCTCCCCCATAGACAAGCCACTAACCGGCAGATTAGTAGTTGAGTGGGTGACCATCAGCGAACACCGGCTGTTGTATGTTTTATTTTCTTTTTGATTTTTTTTATTACTTTTGACTTGGTTAGTGTGACATTGCGTTCTTGTACATTACTCCTTTATATAATCTAATGTCGAGAACCTACATGTATGTTGTGTTGCTACTTATCCGGCGCTGACTGTTGCTAGGTTTAATTCAATTGTGGTGTCTGCGAGGCTTAAGCCTTTTCACAGCATTTTTATTCTTGTATAGTTTCGAGAGGATTAAGTGGAGGTCTTCACAGCAATTTTACCCTTCTCCAAGGCTTTCACATAAACGGACTTGAGTTAGTTAAGCTTGCGGCGGTCCTTTTCCATGATATCCCGCTCGTTTCACAGCGTTTTTAACTCTCTCCAAACCAATTTCACATCTGAGAAATTACAACTACTTTGATGACCCCACCATAGATTAGCCGTTGTGGTTTTGTGGCTACACTTTGCGCAACTCAAGCATTTCTCTACTTGTAGCCTAATGTAACATACATACCTTGACTCCATTGCTTCTCAATAGAAATATCATACAGCCAAGAAGTTTGAATTACTTTGTTGAATGTCAATTTACTGTTATTGAGATTAGCATCAGTAAATATTGTAATAAATCAAATAGTGTGGACTTACGCAGCTCCCGATGGCTGTCTTTGTAGGAACGACTTGCGGTTCTGAATGTTTCTACAAGTACAAGTATGTGGGGAAACTTTGAAGAATCGAAACTAGTTCTGAGGCGCATAGGAGAATTCGGGGGGAGTTCCCACATAGATTAGTAGAGCTATTTAGCTATATCGCCAAATCCTTCCCACGTGTCCCGTAATGCCTGCTGGAGGGGGAGGGGGGGCCTTCACTTGCCTTGGCCAGTGGTGAAGGTAAGGGTCCAAAAAGGCGATCGGATACCATCAGGTTGCTCCAAGAGCTCATTGATGACTGGCTAGAGGATACTGCTATTTAACTTCCTAGTCTATTGCTGGAATAGACTTAATAACCAATAGCCAGCGTAGATCATTGTGATTACCGAATATGACGATGCTAGAACTAAGTAGTAGTATAAAATGGCAGGCCCAATTAATCATTTAAGGTGTATCAGCAAAACTTTGGAAATCTTCTACTCAGGTGCTCTGCTCTGAGGGCTTAGAGATATACTGATCCACAAGTGTTGTCTGTACTGATGGAGTTGAATTGTAATTACAAGCATGGCAGATGTGCATATGGACTATAAGATTGTATGATTCTAATGTAGATCAAATTGACACTAGAATACATATAGTTTTGTTTTGCCCACCACGTACACTGCCGCCTGGAATAATTTGCTAATCCTCCTCCTAGTTTAGCCTAACCCATGTCAAATTATAATCAGTCCAAGGCATGAGAACTGTGTCTTAGCTTCGACCATAGTAGCATGTGAAAGAGTTAGAATTTTGAACATTAACACAGTTGCCAGTGCTTGTTCCCACTAGATTGTCTGAGCAGTTGGATCCGCTGAAAAAGCTGCATACACATCCGCCAGCCCAGCAATTGGCAATGTTTGCGTAGTTGCCGTAGTGGTAGTTACAGCAGTTATTACCACCGGTATATATATTGGTCGCCCAGGTTACAGCATTTGAGCCAACATAGAAAGTGCATTGATTGCCGTAACAGCTGATCTGCATTTCTGTTGCAGCACTAGCATCAGAAGATGCAGAAGCAAAAGATGCGGCGAGAGCCGGAATCAAGCTTCTACTTTACTCCAGCACAATGCGCAAAGATGCTCCATATACTAATATTCAAGATGCTAAGCCATTCGTCTTCATGGAGTTGATCTGACTGCTTATCGACAGCTAGAGATTACGGGGCGTCTTGATCTGGGCCGGCGCTCTGGAGCTAAGCTTCGGACTTTGGAACAATCGCTGCATCAAGTCGTGCTTAGCTCCGTCTCCCTTGATTACCGCTTCCAAACTTACGAGCTTCATAATACATTCCAATGTTTGCTTACACACGACTTGTTCTCAATCTATAGTTGCATTCGACAAAAATACAAGGCATTAATGCGATAACAGGCCTGTCCCGCGGCTCTACTAAATCCACTGGAGAATTTTTGTAAACAGCTGACCTCGTTCATACGCGCCATGAACCCATGCCGAATTTGTGGTAGAGAATTTCGTCGCAAGTATAAAGAGTCTTTTCTCATACTTTCAAAACCACAGAAGAGAAACTTACAAGCCTGCGCAATAGGGACAGCCTAACTCGGCACTTGAGGATGCATGAGCGAGGCCGCAAGGTGCGCAGAAGGTCATGCAACCGCTGTCAAAGGTAGCAGCTTGCAGTGATATCCTGTCAAAGAAGGAGAGAGTATTAAAATGTGCCATTCCAGGTCGAAGATTAAGTGTTCTGGGGATTACCCGCAGTGCCTCGCGTGTGCTCAGAGAGAAGTTTTGTGCACGTATGCCTTGGGCAATACAGGCTGTGAGCAAAAGCGGCAATGCGATTCTCACACGAAGCTGATGTATAAAGCAATTTCAGGTGTTGCTGCACGAAATGAATTCGACCATCAAAAAAGCTCTTCAAACGACCTGGAGCCAGTTGAAACTAATGACCGAGAAACACAATCGTTTTCGTCAGAGTCTGACAAACAAGGCCCACCGTCTTCCGCAGCATTTCCAGCACCAAGGTTTGGACCGCTTTTCGGCGAAAAGGCTGATGACATTTCCTCCATTAATAATTTAATTGATAGCTGGGAAGCCACCCATATCGATTGGATTCTTCGAGATGCTGGAGACCGAGCCGATCTAGACGCCTTCAATTATTCTTCCGACCACCTGCCGGTAGATCCTACCTCACATTTACTCTGGTCAACCTATCAAAATCCATTCAATGTTGCCCAAGAACCGGCTTCAAAATACACGGAGAGTGGTATCCAGCAAGAAGCGTGGCTACTTGACTACCCTGAGCTTGCTGAACAATCCTTGGACATCCCTGGATTAGGTGGAAACCGGACTGGTCGATCCAAGACTGGGTCATATACACAACTGCGAGATCTCACCGATGATGACCGAGATCGTATTCAACAAGCAGCCAGAGCTTGCCTCGAAGAGCCGATCTGGGCACCTATTTCATTTACCGCCTTCCCAAGTAAAGAAAAGCTGGATCACTGCATCGATCTATTCTTTGTCAACTTCCAACCAGTGAGTCAAATGCCAAACAGTTTGAGGTGTTGGCACTTCCTCTATTCTAATGCAATTGTTCAGGTCTTGAGCTTCATTCATAAACCTACTTTTGACCCTACAGTCGCACCAGTCACACTTATTCTTGCCATCGCCAGCATAGGCGCACGATTCACAAATCTTAGCGGAGCAGCCTCGTTTGCTAATGCTATTGCAAAGCTGAATCGCCGTCTCCTACTCTCGATGGTTAGTTATTTACAACAAAGCTCTATACTTGTAAAATAACCCCGGTACTGATTTTTTATTAGGGTGAGCGCGAACCACGCATTGCACGTTCTGAATCTTTCATGGCAGCACAATTGCTACAAGGAATCTACGGATATTGCAGCGGCGATAGAGTCTTGTTTAATTATAGCGAAACCTTAAGATGGTCTCTAATTCAGACAGGAAAACATGTTGGCCTGTTTCATGATACGCGACGGACTCCCTCGGCTCAAAAAGATAGTGTAGAGGCTCAATGGATCTCCTGGGTCGCTTCTGAAAGACGTAAGAGGCTGGGATGGGCCATACACGTATGTTTAATTCTTTCAAGTTTAATGGAGAAAGCATTATACAACTTATTCTAACTTATTGGCAGGAGTTTGATGCCCTAGCCAGCGTTCTTCACAATCAGCGCCCGGCCTTCAGTACAGCTGATCTAACCCTAGCACTCCCCAGTGATGCAAACAGCTGGGAGGCTCCGTCGGCACATGCATGGGTAGCCTTGCGCCCATGGAAGAGCGAGGCTGACCCAGTTGGCTTTCGGTTGGCGGCTCGCAGCTGCTTTGATGCCAGTCTCATCGACAGTATTCAGTTGACCGATACACAACATATCCATATAATTATGGTGACGCTCGCTCGTTTTGTGTGGTCACTTAAAGAGTTACAGGTGTCTCCTCTCATGGATGTGGTGCCCGATTATTTACCAATTCCTGATCATAAAGCAACACTTACAGACAAGATGGGAGATTTCTTGGTTTCGCCTCATGTTTTGAAACATTCTATGACCGCAGATGATCGTACCCTTCGCCATGTCACTCAAAGAGCTTTGATCATTCACATGTCCTATTTGTATGGTGCAAGCGACTTGATGGACTGGTTACCAGCTTTACTTCGCAGCGCGGGTTTCAACAGGCCGGCTCGCGAGCGCATGGTCAGATGGGGAGAAGAAGATCCAGCACGAGTACGCAAAGTCATCTACCACAGCTCACAAATCATGGGAATTTGCCGTGATTTTCCATTCAACACTCCATACGAGTCTTTTTACGCCTTCTACGCCGGCGCTGTGCTGTGGTGTTCTGCTACACTCCTAGCCTCCCCACTCAGAGCTAGCATCTGCGGTTACAAAAACGAGAATATTAATTCTGAGTCAGAATCTAACCGGGTTATCCTTCTGTTGGATAAACCCCCCATTAATGATGCGGCTAATTGGACTACTAACACTATGAAGTGGGTTCATGAAGGTGGTAAGCATGTTGAACTTGGCTTGTATGGCGTACCATTGCTAGGTGCCCCAGCGAGTCAAGTGCAGGTGCTTCAAGAAACAATTCGTGTGTTGCAAAATATGCGCGTTTGGGATATATCTCGAGCATTTGCTTCCACTCTCAGACGCCTCATACGGGCTGTAGAAGTGAATGATGGATAAAAAATTTGATCGTATTCATCTTTATCTCGGTCTCTGGAAACTCCCGGGCGTATCTCATATTACATAGACTAGCATTAATTCTTTGAGTCAATAATATATACAAGTCTCTTTCTCCGTACCCTTTCAGCTTTCATATCTTCCAATCCAGAAATAATTCCATCCAGCCCTCCAGAGCGAACTTCGGCAGTGCTGTGCTTAATTGTGTTTAGGGCAATGAGTCTCTCAGCACGGGTCGAAAAATCAGCTGCAAAATTTACGTCTTCGACGTTTATTTCTGCTTGGATTCCTTTAGATTCGAATAGGAATTCTCTATTCAACATTGTGAATCCAAATATGTTGACAGTTGTAATGCATGGATTATGAATCCGACCAGCTCCTGTTAAGCTGATATACTTTCCACCAGATTTTTCCATACTGGAAGCACAAATGGCTGTTGATTGTTCCGTTGCTATACAGTCGACTGCGATCGCTATTCTACCTTGTGTAGCAATTCGTAAAAGTTCTAAAGTAGGTGGCTCATCCTGGTGATTTTCAGCTTCAACGTCAATTTGAGATCTGTACAACAGAGAGATAGAAGCATCTAGTGCATTTGGCGAAGTGACTCACATGATAGAAAATGTAATCAGCACCGCACTGCTTTACCAACCCATGACTGGCTTTAGAGCACACGGTGTATACTTGTAAGCCAGACCTTGATTCATAAAAAGGTAAGCAGTCGTTTTTATATGCATACTCAGTCAGTCAAGCGAGGCACTACTTACAGCTTAGCCATTTGTATTTGCATGGACCCGTTTGAAGTGACACCTCCATATATTAAGATGGATTTACATTCATTCCCGCGGTTAATTATAGGCAGGATAATATCTACTTCACTTGAAAGAGATGGGTACGGGATTGACAGATGTCTATAAAGACAAAATCCACTGATGAAAAGGGGGGTTGGAAGAGTTGCGCCGCTTTCAAACGACATATGTTTGGGGAGATGAAGAACCACGTGGGCCGGCACGGCAACATACTGCGCAAAAGCACCGTTGTTCGGTCCCAGAGGGTTGCCTTTTGAAAATCTCGTTTGTCAGCAATGATTCATGACAAATAACTAGAGTTACAGACTCAGGCAGATTGAATATTCAGAAGTAAAGGAAAGCAAATGGCATTCTGACCCCCTGCTACAAAACCAATGACGTGATCACCGACCTCGATTGCGGTCGCACCATCGCCAATACAAGTCACCGTGCCAGCGAAGTCACAGCCAAGGATAGTTGGTTCTGAAGACTTTGCGCCGTATAGTATCTTCCAATCAATCGGATTAAGGCACACGGAAGCAACTTTAACGACAACTTCGTCATTGGCGGGTTTCGGAATCGCACACTCTGAAACTGTCGCTTCACCGCAGTCGCGATGATGAAGGGCGAGCTGAGACGTCATATGAGTCAATCTCGCCGACCGTGAAAACAAAATGGCGTCGAATTTATAGCTGCAGACTAATTAGCAGTTATTAATTCATCATAACAACAATTAAGGGACATGAATAGTTGATAACTGTTCGGTAGTCTCTGTTCGAGGAATATTTCTTTGTCATAGCTAAGCTAAAAAGCTTATGGGGCAAGTCACTTACACATTGTATCCGACACACGTTCTCCGAGCGGCTGACAAAAACAATCCACTAGAGAGCAGTAAATTAATGAGCCTCCAAGAGGGTATGCGTACGCTATAGCTGTTGTATTCTTAGACGCTATATTGGAAACATATCGTATATCTATCTATATCTAAACTTATTTAGAAATAGATGAAAAATCTACTTCTCTGTAGCTTCATGCCCATAGGATTTCAGCATAGAAATAACATACAAGATTTTTCATAAATAATAGGCCACGTAATTGGTTATAAATCATAATCAGCCGAGACTAAATATGCTTTTATTATTCCGCATTTACGAGAAGACTGCTCTGCATAGCCCACCGCGATTTTACTCCTTGTGGAGATAATGGAGATAGTGCATGCTTCGACTTGTAACCTGTCCACGCGCCTGGCGCCTAAAAGTTGGATAGAGAGGAAATACCCATAATCTCAACGCAAAAACATGAAAGCCAAGCATTATTAATCATATTGAGGTTAATTTTAAGCGACTGAAGGGATCAGATGGGTCTTGATAAAGATAGCCAGCAATGTCTCTCTATGTGGAGCTAACACAAAGACTCCGCGACGTTGATGTGGTGGCGCTGTAAGCTTGAGACTTGGCCCAAGAGATACGCAGTATACTTCATTTGGAGCAAGACTTCTGAGGCGGAATGAGAAAATCTGGGAGGAGGCATCTAAATGAATATTTATAAATAATCCCAAATGTAACTCATCTTTTTTGTTCTTTCGCTTTACCTTCAGTCAATTCAGGTCTCTTTCATCAATCAATATCTACTCACTAAGCACCACTTGCTTCAGACAACCATGGCTCCTCCTACAAATGGCGATTCCATCTCGGGGCACGATTTGGTTGCTACATACGCAGATAAAATTAAAGACAAAGTCATTCTGGTGACTGGTACATCTCAGGGCAGCCTCGGAGAAGAATATTGTCTGGCAATCGCCAAATTCGAGCCCAAGCTTCTGATTCTCGCGGGCCGCAGTGCTGAAAAGCTCGAATTCACAATCAACGCCATCGCAAAGGTCAACCCCAAGGTAGCCACCAAAACTCTTGATCTAAATCTTGAATCTCTGTCGGCGGTCAAGGAAGCAGCCGCTATTGTTAATTCTTGGGATGACGTACCATACATTGATGTGTTCTGCCACAACGCAGCTATCATGGGTACTGCGTACGGAACTACAATAGACGGATTCGAGAGGCAGCTGGGCGTTAACTATATCGCTACTTGGGTTTTCACCAACAGCATCCTACCCAAAATTCTGAAATCACAGGATCCAAGAATTGTGCTTCTTGGCAGTGATGGTCATCGCTGGGGCCCAATTCGTTGGCATGACCACAATTTCAAGGTAATGTTCAATAACTTCTCGTTGTCGGAAAAAGATCAGAAATTAACAATCTCTATTATATAGGGTGGCGAAAATTATAACAGGTGGTACGCTTATGGCCAGTAAAAGACGGCAGTTCATCTCTATGCTCTTTATCTGGGCAAGGTGCTTGGAAAGAAGGCGCAGGTTTTTAGCCTCAATCCTGGTGTGATCCAGACGCCATTAGGAGCACACATTGACTGGGCCAGCGAATTTGGAGATATCAGTAAGTTATTTGCGAATGGTAATGCATGGCTTCTTTTATTAACTCCTAATCAAGTTCGAATCGATTTGGAGCTCGGTAACGATGAAGCAGTCAATGGCTGGCCGAAGTATAAAAGTAAAGAAGCAGGTATTGCGACAAGTGTGTATGCCTCATTTGACCCAGATCTTACAGGTAAGCGTTCCAGTGTTTTCATTTCAGCTTTCAGGCATGTGCTAACTCGAATCTTTAAGACCATACCGGAGCGTATCTCTCAGACTGCCAGGTTGCGAATCCTTATGTGCATACCGTTAGACCTTGGGCATCTAGTGAAGTCGAAGCTACGAAGCTCTGGAAGTGGACAGAGCAGCTGACCAATGCAAAATTCTCATTCTAGGCTATTTTTGGTCTCATTATAGCTTATTTGGAGATAGTTGTAGTACAAATATGAACATATCTCTACTGTTGATAAACAATTAAATGAAGATAAAAAGTGCCTGTCATGCCAACTAATGGTAAATGTCTCTTAGCGACAGCCCTCAAGTCCGACGACTCTCAAAATTTGACAGACCGCAGTTAAACTATCATACCATATTCCATCGACGACATATATCTAAGCAAAAAGGTAAAGGTCAAAGCAACAAATAAAAAATACATTAACCAGTGTTTGCTGATGATTATCACCTATATTGGGGGCCTTACAACCGCTAGCTGCTTAGATCAGCTGCTGTTTAGCCCCGCCATTAATGAGCCGGGTCCAGGGGGCTTAAGCTTAAATACACGTAATATCATAAGGCTAATATAAAAAATCTCCAGAAGCCCCTTCGCAGTTAGGTATTTCCTTGCCTTGCCACATACCTAGACAATGCAGATCTTAAGATTTGTTGATGAGAATATAAAAGGCAGGGATTTGCACGTTTACGATCTAATATTTATTGCTATTACTCGGAGCATAGCAGCGTCTGGAGTGTGTCGCTTTCTAAAGCCTCAGGTGAAGTTCCTCTCTTAACTCAAATGATTCTCGTAAATAAAAACTTGGTTGTTACTAAAGCCCCTCCTCCGCATCTCAACCACGAATATTACAATTTGAACAGCAGCACACAATAGCCTTAAGCGAACTGGAAACAGGTTTTCGTCGACTTGATGCGTCTATTGAAGGATTCCTCCATTGGTATTGGAACTAACATTGCAGCTAATATTACGCAATGTAACACTCAAATTGAGGCTATAAAAACAATATTAGCCAAAGCTTTGAGCATGCTATTAGCCGCAGTTACACAAAATTGGCTATTTAGAGATGCTGCTTCGACATACTATATAAGGGTGGCATTACCTTCGTATGTGAAATGAGGTGACCTACCGTCACATGTGATAGGGCCGGCAGTGCCTCTACATGTTATAATGTTATATAAGGTGGCACACTCGAGATCCTGATAAATCGCCGTAAATCCCCGTCGCCGGGTAAATTTTCGTTTCCATAATCGCATGAAACATATGCAGGCCAGGGTCTTATTCCACCAGTCGTAGATTTTGAACTTTGTACCCGATACTTCTAGAAGTATATAAGAAGTTGGTGATGCGACTTATTAGATAGATCATTTGTTATCAACAAACTTCAATTCACCGTATAAGACTTATAAAAATGAAGTCATCCGCGCAACTGACATTTACAGCCCTTGGCTATCTTGCTGGTGGTGTCCTTGGTCATGGGCAAGTCCAAAATTTCACCACCAACGGCGCGTATAACCAGGGCTTTATCCGTATGCCTCCCTTCTTCTTTTGAGTTCAGCCAACTAGGTAATATCTGACATATGGGCTCCAAACAGTCGATTACTACTATGACAAGGTCAACACTGGCAAATTCCCCAATGTTGCAGGCTGGTATGCTACAAGTCTTACATTAGTGCCTTACTTTCGAGACAAAACTTTGAGTATGTTGCTTATACGGATGATATAGGTACGCTGAGGACCTAGATCTGGGCTTCATTGCCCCTGACGCATACACCACGCCCGATATCATCTGCCACAAGAACGCGGCACCTGGTGCAATCACTGCCACTATACCAGCTGGCGGCACCATTGTCTTTTCGTGGGGCCCTGGCCCATGGCCACACCAATACGGGCCTATCATTACATACTTGGCCCAGTGCAGCGGGTCGTGCACGAATGTGGACAAGACAACGCTACGCTGGGTCAAGATCCAGGAGCAGGGTATCAATCTAAGTACCCAAGTCTGGGCGAATCAAGTCCTTATCAACCAAGGCAGCAAGTGGACTGTAACAATCCCATCTAGCCTCAAGGCTGGCAACTATGTTATCCGACACGAAATTCTTGCGTATGTTACTCCCTTCTTTTAACCTCGAATATTAAACTAACATGCTCAGTGCACACGGTGCCGAGAATGCGGATGGCATGCAGAACTACCCGCAGTGCATTAATCTTGCCATCACCGGATCAGGTACTAAGACGCTGCCCGCTGGAACCGCGGCAACTGCACTCTATAAACCCACTGACCCCGGCATCTTGTTCAATCCTTATACAACAATCACCAACTACACAATCCCCGGCCCAACTCTGTGGCAGGGCTAGACGTGTAATTCTCGATAGCAAGCTCTCAACGCATAGGGAGACATTTTGCTTGGGAAACATAAGCCGCGAAACTGGGTGTTTATATCTTTAAGGATTCAACCATGCAAAAGCTCAAATAATACAATATAGTTTATTTTCCTCCAATATTTTGTCTCTAAGCTGTCGAAAGATGATGCCTGCAATAGATTATGGCTTAGATACCGCCTTGAATGCGGTAATAGTGTTGCCTGAGATTGTTGCTTCAAAATACTAGAAGCTCCCATCGCTCTGAAAGTTGTGTACACTCAAAGTACCCAACCTTCCTCGTTACCGCCCTAAGCTCGTCCAGCAAGTACCAAGTAGTAGGCTCCTGAAGCGGAGCTTCGTGCTGTAGCATACTAATGATCGGTATTATGGATCGTGGCTCGCTCACGTAGTTAAACTTCCGGCCTCGATAATCAGACTCTGCCGGTCTGGCCTCTATTCTCTTTAAAAGCAAAAGCCTAACGAACCAAACTTAAAATAGCTTACAATTTACGCATTTACCCCCAAAAAAATTAAATTTAGAAGAGTGTATTGTTTACCATTATGTGTTGATGGAAATAACTTGAGTCTCATCTAATCCATATATTGGTGTTGACACGCGTATAAATTTAATTATTCGTAGTGCTGGTGAGTCATGACTTAAGCTAAATAGGATATAAAAGGCGCGAGAGTGATGCAGCGGCTGAGATCGCTGTAACTGAAACCAGAGCATCTGGCACCGTCCAGTACGGCATATACCCCCCAACACTAGAAAATAACTAAATACGGTGGTGCTTCGTAAATCTAAATCCAATGTTGCATCTCGCGGAGAAAAAATACACGTTGATAACACGTGGCCGAGAAGTACGACGGGGTGGATAAAGCAGAACTGCACTATAATCTTAAAAAGAAATGGTTAATTAGATCGGTACAGTCGGTGGCTTTGGTTGTTGTTGGCGGTTTTGCAAGCCACGCTTCATCCACATCTATACGTAACACTGTAGATCAAGAGGGCGGGCACTCGTTCCAGTTGAGTCTATTAATCCAGGCTCCTGCAAAACAGGTACAAAAAGACCAAGATTTGGGTACTAATGAGGGTGCAGCCCCGCTTCTATTCTCTAGGATCGTTTTGCAGAAAGCTTGTTCTGCGATGTGGCGAAAGCCTGTTTTCCCAGTTGCTATATAAACTACCGAGCCACGGTGCTATTGGGGCCATATATGCTGGATATAGCTAAACAAAAGATTTTCAACCTTTGTTTACGCAATATTGTAACCTAACGAGACAATCAAAAACTCGACCAAAAACGTTATAAATCGAAGAGAGCAACGAACAACGCATAACGGCATTTTACATCAATGCTCTTAATACATTTCGATTTACGGATGGGATTCAGTACGAATGAAAAGCGAAATAAACACGCGTTAGATGAGGCAGCAACCTTCAAACACCTTACCATACCGTGATTCTGGACCATAGTTACATTTCTGATTAAGGAACACGCTTGGAAGACGCGACAGCGCTTCCTTTTTTCGACTTTCCATTCAATCGCTACAGCCAAGCCATTATTGGCATACCACAATGGGTTCTCAAACAAGTCGTCCGTCTTTTTCGAGCTCTCAGCGGCCCACTCCACTTCTAAAAGATGCAAATCAAGGCTTGCAATCATTTGGCATTAAGGAGTTCGATTGTCAATTAGGTTACCAAACGATCTCGACATACTCCAACGAAATTTGTACAGGTAAGCATACTCCTTAATAGAGCGCTGATACAAGCACGCTAAGTGAACCATAAGCTTCGCATACAGAATGGGAAATGAGTTCTGAATATGCCGCATTTGAGGGCTATGGAGATGAGGATCTTGAAGCCGAAATGGAGTGTGGTAGTATTGATGAGGATGAAGACAACAGGTGGAATTGCTTGATTCCACCATTCTTAAGATGATCAGGCTATAATATAGAAATGTAGTATCACTGTCTGTGCTCATTACTCCTGTCTTTAACACGCAGATTTGATTTCTAGCTCATTAGTCGTTAGTAAGATTTCCCCGGTCTTCCAGGGATGAATTAAATGATGCTCCATAAGTACCTCTACTGTAGACTAAGGGCTACCTGTATGATTATACCAAGTGACGCTCTAAATATCTAGATACAAATACACACCGCGGCAAGCCATAAAGCTGCTTATCATCTCCGTAGGTTGTTATCTTACCTGGCTTGCGATCGGCTCTACGTATGCATCAGTTCTTTACTATGGAACTCATACGCCTCTCGTTATCAATAGACCCAGCAGGCATAACTAGGCTATTGCGGCCGATTTGAGGAATGAACAGTACAGTAACTAGAATTATGTCTGCAAGAGACAAAGAGCACTGCCCATGATGGATTAGCCTTGTTATCAGGCATCGTTAGGCATGCCGTTTGCGGATTAGAAATGCCCTGCAAAAGGAATTTGCCGTCATTATAGTGCTACGCGCGTCATCATATAGGAAGCATCGAACGGGTAATATTTTCACTTGAGGGCTTCCTCTTACAACACCTTATCCATCTAATCGAATTATTAAAAGATTATACATTCGCTGCGAACTCACAACAACAAAGACTCATATTTCCTAGACCAGTTCATACATACCACAGCCGTTTACGACTTTATTGAGATACCCAAATCGCATCATGCAGAATGTCGTCATCAATCCATTGGCAGGGCTCCCTGACCTGCATTTCAACATGTTGAATCAGGCCAGCGCCGATGAAAGCAGTGAAGGCCCACTGTCAACATCATTCGAGCCATGGAATTCATTAGGAGAGAACACACAATTTACGGAGGGTGGCACGGCTATGGATCAAAGTCTGCTGAGCACTCCTACATCTTCTGATTTAAGAACCGAACAGGATAATCAATTTCTAATGTTCCCAATGGATGAGTCGCCAATACCTAAAGCTTCGCCTAATAATTCCAGCACGTATACGACACAACCACCCAAGTCTACCATCGGCAGAGAACGAAGCACAGCCAGAAATAATAAGCGCAAGAGAGGACGGCAGGATCTCTCGAAAAGACAAAGAAAACCAAATTTTGATACTTAACTTTATCACTATATGCAGCTTTCCCATCAAACAAACTCGCTCCTCCAAGTAACTGGTACACCTCTTGGAATTCTCGCCTGCAAACTTCAGCTACATAGTTGTCTCATTCAAGCGCATTTTGTTATGCTTGTCAACTTTACGGTAGCCTTAAAGGCTTATCTCTAGACGGTCTGTCCAAACTCTGACTAGAGAAATTGGGCTGAAAGGCTACTATGGGGGCAAATCCCTTTCGCAAAGATCATAGTATATGATCTTTGCTCTGTTTCATTCATGCTATGGAAAGAAGATATATGACAGCTGAAGATGATTTAAGGAGGCATCACATTAATGTGCATGCTATGACAGATTCGGTTTATTTGGAGCAGTTCATTTGGAGCATTCAAACTAGAACGATGTTTTCAAACTATTCCATCTGCATTCAAAAACAGCCTACAGGAGATTTCAAGTCAAAAGCGAGCAAGAAGACAAAACATACCCCTCGCAGGCCTACCAAGATAGACTAGATCTTAAACCATGTGCTATATCGATCACGCTGTCAAGACTGAGTACGTGGGGTGGAATCATATAAAACTACCAAGCATGGTGAAATGTTACTCCTTTCAGCCCCGGTAAGGTGTATAGATGCGGAATACCCCCCAATTCATCACAATTGAGTTTAGCATCGAGCTCATGGCTGGCGCATAACCAATGTTTCCTACTACCGATTAGGACGATATTATGGTGGCATTTTCGCAACAAGTCTACTTTCTTAAAGCTTCAATGTTACCGCGAAATGGAGCTTGGATCAAACCTCAATAAGATATGCCTCAGTTTTCTCCAAGGGTTGTCAGAAAGAAACGGCAATCACTAAGGGATAGATAGTTACAGGTTCCATTCCACGCTCATATTCTATCATGTAATGTAGCATTATTTCCTTTGTTTGAGACATAATCTCTCTCTTTTTTTAGGTTGCCTCTTCAATAGAGTAGTAACCTTAACTCACAAATATGACTGGTCGATGAATTATCTTGCAATTGACATGGTTCGCTATATTACAACGCTATATCTGACGGAGACTCCGCTTTGCTCATTTTCTATGTGCTCTTATGATATACTACATTATGCGAAGGCGACATCTCCACTCACAAGCATCTTGCCGACCATGATGACCAATTCCAGCTGTGATCGACGCTCCAACCGAATTCGGCTCCCACTCCCTGACAATTGCGCTCCTCTTTATCCTTGCAAATGCCAGTACTACCTACTCTCCTATAACTTACAGGCCTTCCCCCCGTGGGGGTGTATCGATGCCATATAATAGGTGGTGAAATAAGCGATTCTATTTCCAGAGTCCTATCTCAATGTGACTCAGGCTCGGTTAGCCATCCAGATCGATGAAAAAGTATTTGCCTCGTAGCATCCTTCTCGATCCATGCCGGCAGTTCATTGTACAACTATGATCGGCATTTGTTCTTCCGTGTCTCTGAATGCTTCAAAAAGATGGAAAAGTTATGTGTCAGAGGGATGTGTGAGAGTATTGGTACCCGATCCTATACGCATGGCTTGTGTAGCACAGGCTATGCTCGATCATTTCATCATAAGCCAGCGAAGATTCTCAGCTAGCTATTGGATATTATTTTATTTTGCATTTTATACCAGTAAGCTGTACACTTGTATGTGACAATAAAATCGGTGGGTTGTAAATCGAGCCTCATGTCTTCTGGCGTCAATGGATACACATATATGCATTTACAACAGGTGGTTAGCATGAATTGTGCGGATAAGAGTACTGTATACATAATGATTCAGTTTTCGCTCCTCAACAAAGCTATGGTAAAATGGGTATGTGATTTAGCAGAGACCCTTATCTCCTACATCTCGCTCGAGATGGCGATTTGGGTAATAGTCGCCTAAGACTGTCGAATTCGTTTTTGGACAACTCATCTTATCATTTAGTAAAAACGACAGGGCTGTAGAAAAAAGGAGCAGCAACAACAATGCGCATGGCTAATATTTAAATGAAAAATAAATAATTACATTTATATATAAATATATATATATATATTAATGAAGGGATACAACAGGTGGAGAGATGCGTAATGGCAGAAACAGGGCACTCAAGTAGAGAGAGTGGCGTAAGCACGAGGGAAAAATGGAGGGATACCCGGGTATTTGCAAGAATATTTTGAGCACTTTCGGCGCAACGCTGGGGCGACCAATATGCACGTCAATCCAGATGAGGAAAACATAAAAAAAAATCCAGTACTAATAATGTCTGTCGTCTTACCGAGCGAGCAACCACAATGCAGTGAGTTTTTTAACCGCTGCACAAAAAAAGAAAGTCGCTACCAGGACAGGGGTTCGAACCCTGGCATCTCTCGATAATGGTGTTTAAGAAATAGATAACTTAAAACCATCGCCTTAGACCACTCGGCCACCCTGGTTTCCACAAAGTGTGCGACTTATATCTAATGATAAGGCTACGCTAGCTTCGAATCCAAATTCCCGCAAAATTGACCTCGAGTGACTCGCGAGATACTGCGCACGTGTGCATGTGCTTCATATTCTTCATATGCGCTGATATTTAAAATCATTTTCCTTTTTTTTTTTTTTTTTTTTTTTTTCTCCATAAAACTTGAGTGACTCACTAGATATCGTTTCTGTAGTCTGCCATCTACTTGGGATGATGAAATCGCGTATACATCTAATCTTCTCGTCTTATCTACGACTAACCATCTATATTACTGGTTGTCGATTGGCTTTCCCCTTTGCATAAATCTCACGACCATCTATCTCTTTATTATTTTCGTACATTCTCACGAAAATCACAAGAGGTTAGCTACCATGGGACCATTTGAATTGCAGTCAAACAACGCCAAGGGTCATGTAGGGTAGAGCAGCGACAGTTCGAATGTACCGAGTACACATCGTTCAATCCTCTCGCCTCATCCCGCTGCTGTCAGGTAATCTATAATCACTATCAGATCTTGTGAAACATTAATCATGGGTGACCACCCAAAGGTTATAGATGGTGTGTAGAATAATATTATAGGCTACGGAAAATTTATTCTTTAAATCTGATTTACAGGGGTGGTGCAGGAAATACGCGCCCCAAGAAGCACATGCATTTAGAATGGTAGTGCAGTATACAAGATGCATTGCATGCGCCGTAACTTGCTTAACCTATGTATCACATATATACGATGACAATTTACAAGTCCAGAGATTTAGGTATTCGGCATCTTTTAGGAGCATAATCTTTTCCCCTTCTCATCTGGACTGTAGAACCTTGTCTTGCGTTTGAGAGAATTCATATTTAGCAGTATTAATATTCCCTTGCTTACAGAGTGTGACTACCGCATTTCCTCGAAAATATAGACTGTGGTATTTCCTCATCAAGTAGCTTACTAGCTATCCTTGGCAATCCTCTGGACTGCTTGTAGTGAATAGTGGAGGCATTTCCATCAGAGTCCACGTACCAACCCTTTGAGGATACAGTACCAACCCTTTGACCTGTAGAACGGGTTCAAGTTACAGTAGACAGCGATAAATATTAGCCCCCTGCTGGATCGCAGATGATATCCCCCGCAGTGGCTAAATTAGGTACTTTACAACTGCTCATTCGATCTCCAAGAAGCCGCAGCGCCATATAGAATCTGTACATACCTTGTTATAGTGCATTCCCTGTGTAATCTCAATCTGGTATTATATGTTTGGTAGTTCCAGTACTACCCGTAAGAAGGCCCTCTAAAATGGACCTAGTCATCCAAATCGGGCTCATGATATCCGCTGGAGCAAATTAAAACTGACAGCGGAGCTAGCTATCGCCTTATTTGTAGTGCTCAATCTTGTTGGCGACATCGACATATGGTATGCTTCCAGAACACACTATTTCAGTGCCAATGTATTCCCATGTGCTTTATGTCTCTGCTTTGCCCTATAAGGCAAAAAACATTTACCAAATAAGGCATCGCACTGAGGGGATTTCCTGTTTCCTTTATAGCCCAACGAGGAGTGGGGCGACAAGGGCGGGCGAGCCGAGCCGTGCTGTAGGGGAGATTTCCGCGTACCTTATACTACAAAGTAATCGCCGCTACACGTCTAGCATGCATGCTGGAATTACGACACAGCCGGGAATCCTTTATGGAATTACGGAGAAGTAGAGTCACATTCTAGACTTAAGGGTCCTACGACGAACGGGAACATGTTCCTCATGCCGCGGTGTGACTGATAACACCGGCTTCTTAGACCTATGCTTCGACTACATCAAGGATCGCCACTGAAGGATGTGAATGAGCATAAACGAGTTTCTCGAGAGGCTAGTGTGAGTAAATATGATATCACTCGGATAAATAGTAATGATAATGGACGGCACTATGAAGTACGAGTGCTCGTATCTGCAGATAAAATTAACCGCTCATTGCGAGCTCGCAATTTAAACGTGCTCAAACGCCGAACATTGCATACCATTGGTTAGATTGCAAGTGATAGGCAGAGAAAGCTTTCTAATGCCCTAATTCACTGAGCTTAATTAGCCATTTGGAGGTTGAAAAACATCTCATGTTTAAAGTGATGATGTGAGATTGCGGATTGAGCCGAAGGAACGATGGATACGGTCTTCTCCACATCTAGATAACACAGCCTGGCGCCAAGATCAAATGAGCCACCGCGGCAGCTTGTTTATCCTTCCATATAGTGAAAGGACGTGCTGTGAGGATAAGGATGCTACTCTTCCAAGACCCTAATATGGAAATAATAGAGGGGCTTAGATCCTCCAGCCGATGTTACACCACTATTTCTTTTCTTCTCCCCATAAGGCGAGATAGTCGTAGAAGCGACATGGTTTTGCTACTAGTGCTCTTCAAGCTGCAGCTAACCTTATTTAGACGGAGACGCAAAGCATTTTATGAGGCCGATAATAAACGCAACATAGAACTCGACTAATAAATCGCCGAGGCTTTCTTTTTGACCCCAATTCGCTCAAATGTCGACCAGTCGATGGCGTAAAGTATCTATTCAGGACTCGGTGTAAAGGGTCTCGTATAGAAGATAGGAAAGATATCTTGGATATAGGTTGAAAGCCTTGTACTACACGGTTTTCAGTATAACGTTCTAACTACCGTATATTTCGAGCCAATAGCCAAAGCATCCAGAAGTGATTCATATTATCTATGATTGTCCACGCTACGTAGAATGCATAATTCCCAACCTGGAATGACTAAAGGTGATTCAATATGTCATTCTGCACGCGTAGTCGCCGATTACTATGCTACACTTGGAATAAAAGCGAGAGACTATTGCATACTGTGTATAGTAGCTGGTAGCGATATTATCCTCAGAATGAGATATCATATAATATTCGAAGTATGGGGAATCAGTATGACAAAGATTGCTTGATACGGATAATACTCTCGCCTCGAAAGGGTAGCATCCGCTACATCTTACACCGAATACTCGCCCTATAGAAGCTTTACCTTTTCTACTAGTAGCAAATATCGGCATATATGCACCGCAATATCATAAATTATCCTTGCCTATAATTCTTGATAAATGATATCTAGCGTTGCTTATCAGTTATCACCGATTGAGATTGCAACCCAACGTAGATCTAGTATCCAGCACATAGATAATATTCGGCTTTATTACGATACGAGGAAAATAGTCCAATCTTATAATTCCGTACGCACGTGCTCGTAGAGATGTCGCTTTTTATTTTTACTCCGGTCGGGCTGGTTTCGTCCGATATCCCTGTTTGTTCATGTGTCAAAGTATATGATATCTAGTGTTTCATAGTGCTTCCTGCCGTTAAACGTTGCAATGCAAACGGGGCTTGAGATCGAAACCGCAGCTCATCTTACGATTCTTTACGCGCATCCAACAAAGGATTTTCTGCCTTTATTACGTATGCCTGTATAATGCTGCTTGCGGTCTTTTCTACCACCCCCGCTGCCGGCTCTTACCTAACAAGATTTGGGCTAGAAGCGTTCAAAAAAGGAAATATTACCAAGACTCAAGATTTATAGAGTAATTGAGGCTCGGCCTTTAAATTACCTCGATGAAATAGAAAGATATATGTATATAGGTACTCTTAAAGAATTATTAAATATTGTATGAGTAATTTTAATATGAAATCTGAAATAGAAAAGCAATCTTCTTAGAGAGAAAAACAGCAATGGGATGTTTCTTTTTTTATAATTTGGCTTCCCTTCTTCTTCTTAGCTTCTATCTGACGAGCGGCTCTGCGCACAAAGTAACCCAAAGGGACCTGCCAGGGGTCTTGGCCGATCAGGGTTAGAAGCCGAACCGCCGACGACTCACCACTGCACGAGGAGGACTAACGGAGTTGCAACGTCGTAGCAAGCTCGTCATCATCAACGAAGGATTGATGAGCAATTACGATACTTCGTGCCACGTATGAAAAGCGTCAAGATGTCATAGATAGCAAGGATAGCCATAATAGCGAGTGATATGCCAGGCTGTGATCTTGTATATATAGGTAGGTATGGTCCCGTCAACTGGCGATCAATCCAAATTATCATCCGGCACGCTCTGTATTCATTTTTTACAGAAGAATCATCATCATGTCGTCCACACCTAAAACACAGCCAATCGCCATTATTGGCATGGCCTGCCGCTTCCCTGGTGATGCCAGCACTCCCGAACGCCTCTGGGAGCTGTGTGCGGAAGCTCGAAATACTTGGTCCAAGGTGCCTCCGACTAGGTATAACGGTGATGCATTCTATCATCCTCGACCGGAAAACCTTGGAACTGTAAGTTACCCGTAAAGTGATGATCTTGTTGAACTCTCATCGATTGATTGCATTGGCATATTCTAATAACTCTGATCTTTGTAGATACACAGCCATGGTGGACACTTTCTAAACGAGGATGTCTCGTTATTTGATACCTCATTTTTTAGTCTCACAGCGGACATAGCTAGAGTAGGTGTTTCTTTCGTATACATCGCAAATGAAATACTAACACCACAAACAGGCTATGGACCCACAGATTCGTATGCTTTACGAAACCACATTTGAAGCCTTTGAGTCAGGTATTATTTGTTAATTGTCACTTTTAATGAACACATGCTAATTCTTCATAGCTGGCCTGACTCTGGAACAAGTTGCTGGATCTTTAACATCCGTGTTCGCTGGAGCTATGTTTCACGACTACAACGATTTGCAGGTGCAAGATATTGACAACCTGCCCCGTTATTTCCTCACAGGAAACTCAGGTTCCCTGGTAGCAAATCGATTGTCCCATTTCTTTGACCTTCAGGGTCCTAGCGTTGCTGTTGATACGGCTTGCTCCACAGCCATGATTGCTCTCCATCTGGCTTGTCAGAGCATTCGAACTGGTGATGCTACTATGTCTGTTGTTGGCGGAACTAATCTGATTCTGTTTCCGTCATCAGGACTAGGATTGTCCAACCTAGGGTAAGTAATTCAACGCATGTTCCACGGAATTAGTGAAACCCTTGGTTAGAATCATAATGCTAACCCAATAAACCCGAATAGCCTTACAGGTCCCTCAGGTAAATCCTTCGGTTTTGACAATCGGGCCGAAGGTTATGGCCGTGGCGAGGGTGTTTCTACCATTGTCCTCAAGTCCCTTGATGCTGCTATCCGAGATGGTGACCCTATCCGCGCAGTGATTCGGGAAACAGGATCAAATCAAGACGGCAAAACGCCTACCATTACTTCACCTTCACAGGAAGCACAAGAGGCCCTGATTAAAGCCACTTACGAAAGGGCAGGCCTAAATCCTATCGACACAGGCTACGTAGAGAGCCATGGCACAGGTACAATTGCGGGAGACACAACAGAAACTAAGGCCCTAGGAAACACCATCGGAAAGGGTCGAAAGCCCGGTGAGCCGCTATATATTGGATCAGTTAAAGCCAATGTTGGGCACACTGAATCGACAAGTGGTCTTGCTGCCATCACCAAAGTCGTGGAGATGCTAGAGAGGGGTCACATCCCACCCCATGCGTTATACCAGAATCCCAACGCCAAGATCGACTTTGAGGCGCTCAATCTCAAGGTAATTAGCAGATTTCAAAGGGTAAGATATCTATGCTAATGATTGTTTTAGGTCCCGACAGAATTGACGCCATGGCCATCACATAGCCTACGAAGAGTGTCTATTAGCAACTTTGGAGCTGGAGGTACCAACACACATGCTATCATCGAAGACGCCAGATATCATGTACCCACCAAGGTCAATGGCCTTACTAAGAAGGAGTCACCAAGCCGTCGCTACCTCTTCACTCTGAGTGCTAGAGAGGAAAAGGGTGCTCGAGAGTCAATAAAACAGCTGGAAAGCCATCTGGATTCCGGCTTCTCTGAAGAACGCCTTGCTGATTTGGCTTATACCCTGACTCAGCGCCGTTCGCAGTTTGCATGGAGAGCAGTTGTTTCAGCTGAATCAGTCGACGAGCTCCGCGCCGCACTGAACGATTCCAGTCTCAGCCCATCACAGGCTAGTTTGGCCAAGGTGCCTCGACTTGGATTTGTCTTCACAGGACAGGGTGCTCAGTGGCATGCTATGGGTCGAGAGCTCATTGCAGCTTACCCAGTATTCCGACAGGCTCTGGAAGACGCAGAAAAACACATTAAATCACTGGGTTCTACTTGGAGTGTCTTTGGTGAGTTTTTTTCTCTCAATCTCTGAAATGTAATTGGAAGCTGACATCATTAATTACAGAGGAGCTATCGAGGGATGAAGAGAAAACGCAGGTCAATAAGCCACAGTTCAGTTTCCCTCTGTCGGTTATTATTCAACTAGCTGTAGTTCGGCTACTTGAATCTTGGGGTGTGGTTCCCAATGCCACAACCGGTCACTCTAGTGGTGAGATTTCAGCAGCTTACGCGGCTAAGTTGCTTACTTTTGAGGATGCCATCACAATTGCTTATGTCCGAGGCCATCTCACCGCTGAGTATGTGGACGCCGGTAAGGTTCAAGGTGGTATGACTGCTCTCGCCACCAGCAAGGAGGTTGCTCAGGAATACCTTGCAGAAATCACCTCTGGAAAGGCCGTGGTTGGATGTGTCAACAGCCCCAACAGCGTCACCATCTCTGGAGATGTACCTGCCTTGGTTGAGCTCGAAGCGCGAGCGCAAGCTGAGGGCGCATTCTTCAGACGCCTAAGAGTCCCAGCGGCATACCACTCTACCCATATGGATCCCCTGGCTGAGGTATATCACTCGAGCCTCAATAAGTACTTGCAGAAGTCCGAACTGCCAGAGTCAAATATTATTTTCTCATCTCCTGTTTCTGGAAAACGCGTTGGAAAGAGCGAGAAGAGATCTTTGGCTGAGCCGGGACATTGGGTTCAGAACATGGTCCAGTGCGTTCAATTTGAAGATGCCTTGAAAGAGATGCTTCTATCGGAAGAGTCTGACAAGACTGGAGGCTCTCAGTTTACTGTCGATGCCATTATCGAAATTGGACCTCATGGAGCTCTCCAGGGACCTATTCGCCAGATTCTTGCTGACCCAGTCTTGAAGGAGTGCAATGCAACAAACGGCCCTTCTCTGAAACGTGGAGAAGATGCTGTTCGCACACTGGGAAGCTTGGCAAGCCGACTCTTCTGCCAGGGATACCCTGTTAACTTTGAGGCTATTAACTTTCCCAGTCCTACCCAGAACCTACAGGTTATCCACAATCTTCCATCATATCCGTGGAACCACGCGAAATACTGGGTTGAGGCACCTGCAGTAACAGAGGCTTTGAACAGGAAATTTGCACACCATGACTTGCTTGGATTAAAGGTCACTGGCTTGAACTCGGATGTTCATATCTGGAGAAATGTTCTTCGCATTTCCAACGTTCCTTGGCTGGCAGATCATGGTTTGCAAACACAGATCCTGTTTCCTGGTGCTGGCTTGGCTACCATGGCGATAGAAGCCATGCACCAGATTGCCACACCAGAGGAGCAAGCATTTGGAGGCTACATGCTTTACGATGTCGACTTGTACAGCGCTCTAATGGTCCCAACAACAGATGATGGAGTAGAGGTGCAGCTGATACTTCGGGACCAGAGCAAGCGGACGTTGGATACTCTTAACTACAAGGAATTCTCGATCCTGTCTAGAGGAAGAGATGGCAAATGGATTGGACACTGCAGTGGTAAAGTCGGAATCGCCAGTGACAAGCCACAAATCCCTGTTGTCATGCCTGAAGATATCAAAACATCTTCTCTTGATTTGGGAGTCTTCTACGAGCAGATTGCCAACGGAGGCCCAACTCTGGGACCCGCTTTCCAAACAGTGTCATCCGTCGATTTTGGCAGTGGCTATGTGATTGCGTCCATCACTGTAGCTGACAATGTTTCACTCATGCCTAAAGAATTCGAATCCAAGTATTTCGTTCATCCCACAACGATGGACGCTTGCTTCCAAATTGCTTGGAGCACCATGCCTCCAGCTATTTTAGAGAAGTTTGGCCTTTGCTTACCTGAGATGGCTGGAAAATTATACCTCAGCTCCAATACCAATCAGAAGCCCGGTACAAAGATGAAGGCTGTCGCTAAGCTCACCCATCTGGACCTTCATGGATTCGAAGTTTCTATTACTTTGTCTGAGATTGAGGGCGAGCATGAAAGAATTGTCTTGAATGCCGAGCGCTTAAAGGTCAAATCTCTTGTTCTCAAATCTGCTCAGACCTCAGAGGAGGTCGATAACACTGCTACGCTGAAGCCTGTCCACAAGCCGGACGTTACCAAGCTGTCTGCCAAGGATCTCCAGGATAGGAATAAGCTCAAGGAGTACATCAGCCTCTTTGCTCACAAGTATCCCCGTGCCAAGATTTTGGAAGTTGGTGCCGGTGCACGAGCGACTTCCGCCGTTATTCTCGAAGGTCTTTCCCAAGAGACCCCAGGAACATTGTCAGTCTCTAGATATGACTACGCGGATGTCTCTGCTGAATCATTCTCAGAGGCTGAGAAGCAATTTGTGCCATTTGAGGGCCAAATTCGGTACCAAGAATTTGATATCGAAAAGAGTCCTGGCGAGCAAGGCATTAATGCTGAAAGCTATGATTTGGTTATCGTTTCTAACGTGCTCCAAAGCGCTACGGATGTCAACAAGAGTACTAAGTATATTCGCCACCTCCTCAAGTCCGAAGGCACAGCCTTGGTCCTAGAGAAATCTCTGGATACAGAGCTGGAGTCAGTGTTAGCCGAGAATGGCTTCCACAGCTCTGAAGTTGTAGTACGCGACTCTGAATACTCATTCATCGCAGCTACCGCCACCAGCAATGCGATTTTCCCCTCTGTCGCTTATCCTAGGGAGACTGTTTTGATTCAAGTGCCCAACTCTAAAGATGCAGCACCTCAAAAATGGCTGGATCAGCTTAGCCAGTTGCTTCATGATAGTACTGGTACAGAAGTTTCGGTTGCCGAGCTCGGAAAGGAGTCCTTACAGAATAAGACTGCCATTATTTGGGCACAGAGCAAGGACAAACTTTTGTCTGATACCACCCAAGAAAACTTCACTGCCCTCCAGACAGCACTGCTCGAGGCTGATAGCGTAGTGTGGATATCGCATGCTGGAGATGGCAATGAGGCAGAAGCCGCGATGGGTCTTGGTTTATTGCGAACTCTTAGAGCCGAAGATGCCTCAAAGACATTCATCAACCTTGACTTGGATCCAGAGCAAGGATGCTGGGATCCATCTGCAATCCAAGTGATTGACGATGTATTCCGCTACACTACGGACTCCAACCGCGAGCATCGTGAGTATGAGTTTTCAGTTCGCTCAGGCCGGCTGAACATTCTCCGATATATCGGAGACCAGGGATTTAATGAGCAGTTTGGAAGACTGCAAGGCAGAAATCCACCTCAGCTCAAAGAATTTTCATTCTCGGGCCCATACACATACTTGGAAGCTACAAGCCCTGGTCTATTAGATAGTCTTGTGTTCAAAGAAGATGAGGCGCTGTGGCAATCTGGTACATGGAACGAGGAGATGGTTGAGATCACACCACATGCATTCGGTCTCAACTTCCGAGACGTTCTCATCGCATTGGACCAATTGCAAGAGAAAATTATGGGATTCGAGTGCTCAGGATATGTTAGCCGAGTTGGATCCAAAGTCACCCACGTCAAGGTTGGCGACCGAGTTTGCGCCCTCATGCAATACGGAAACTGGGCCAACAAGATTCGCACGCCATGGCATAGCGTAATGCGTATTCCAGACAGTATGAGTCTGGAAGCAGCAGCCTCTGTGCCCATCATCTTTGGAACTGCGTACCACGCTCTTATCAAACTTGCCGACTTACAAGAGGGCGAAAGCGTATTGATCCACTCTGCAGCTGGTGGTGTCGGATTAGCAGCCATCGCTATTGCGCAGTACCTAAAGGCAGATATTTTTGTCACCGTTGGTTCGGAAGAGAAGCGAGAATTCCTTGCCAAGCAATATGGCATTCCCCGCGATCGGATGTTCTCTAGCCGAGATATCTCGTTTGCTGAAGACGTTATGCGAGCCACCGGAGGAAGGGGAGTGGATGTTTTGTTGAATTCATTGGCTGGCCCTCTATTGCAGGCTAGTTGGGATTGCGTTGCTAAGCTCGGACGCTTTATTGAACTGGGTAAACAGGACTCTCAGGGCAATAAGAGTTTGGGCATGAGAAACTTTAGCAATTCCACAAGCTATATCGCAATGGATCTCGTGATGCTAGGAATTCACAACGGCAAGACACTTTTCAACTCCTTCCGGGGTGTCGTAGATCTCTTTGCTGCTGGAAAGATTAAGCATGAGGTGCCCCTCTTACTTTATGAGCTGGGCAATCTGCGAGACGCTTTCCGCCAAATGCAACGCGGTCGCCACATTGGCAAGTTTGTCATTCGCGCCACCGAGGGCGATCTGGTACCGGTACGTATTCACAACATTGAATCTTCTTCTTTTTCTCCTTCATGTACACTAACGTTTCTATAGACAATTGTAACCCAAGCTCCACCCAAGCTTGACCCTCTCGGCTCGTATCTTATTATTGGTGGACTTAGCGGTATTGGTCAAGAAATCGCCTTCTGGCTCGCCAAGCAAGGAGCAAAGAACCTTATCCTGGTGTCGCGACGAGCAGAGGAGCAAGAAGATGGCCCGGCACTTGTCGCTGCTCTTGCTGAAACTGGGGCTCAAACTGTCCTTCGCAGCTGCGATGTGGCTAACAAGGCAAGTCTTGAGAGAGTTGTCACTGAAGCTCGCAAAAAGGGCCCAATTCGCGGTGTTGTTCAGTCAGCCGTGGCTTTGTCGGACTCTGTATTCACCAACATGAGTCAAGAGAAATGGCATGTTGCGCTGGGTCCCAAGGTCAAGGGAACTGGAAATCTGGATGAGCTCTTCCAAGACTCTGACGTGCAGTTCTTCATTGTCCTCTCATCTGCTACATGCATCCTAGGAAATGGCGGTCAGGCAAACTATACCGCAGGTGGATGTTACCAGGATGCTCTCGCATGGAACAGAGTCAGCAAGGGCTTGCCTGGCGTTTCCATTAACATTGGTAGTGTGCCAGCTGTAGGTGTAGCCGCTCGTTCTGGTGTCGGCGCCAAGTTGGAAAGAGCCGGTTACCGTGCTCAAGAAGTGTCTGAGCTTTTGAGCCTCATTCAAATGTCTATCCTTCATCCACGTCTGGGCCAGATAGTTACTGGAATCAAGAGCTGGACGACTCCGGGTGGTCTACAATGGCGTCTGGAGCCTCGGTTTTCGCACTTGTGGCTTCCTGGGGACGGTACTGATGGAGAAGGCTCAGCACAGCAGTCTTTGAAGGATCGTCTTATCAACAGTTCAAGCGAGATAGCGCACGGCTTATTAGTGGAGGCTTTGAAGGAGCGTCTGGCTGATGTCTTTGCAATGTCTGCGTCTGAAGTTGATGCCGAGATGCCTCTGACAGCTTATGGCGTGGATTCCCTGGTTGCAGGAGAGTTGCGAAATTGGCTTGTATTGAACGTTGTTGGCGGCGTCAGTATTTTCGATGTCACACAGAGTAACTCACTGAAGGACTTGGCGAGTAGATTGCAAGAGAGGCTTACTGAGGAAACGAAATAAGCTACTCAGGACTCTGATCGAACATTTGCGAGATGTGAGAAATACAATTATGGAGATGGTTGATGTACGGGGTATGGGGTTGAGTTGGAAGAAAACACCTCCCAAAATGCTAAAACTCAAGGCTGGTCCCTGAGATTAGGTAACCCTACTATAGGCGTAGTCGTATGTATTTAGGTGTGTGGCACAGTCATTACTGGATAGTAGTAGCTATCAAAGTTCTCATAGATTGTTAAATTTAAGAGTGCGTCTTTGAATAGCAATCTCACCTTTCAGTGCTACCCGACATTGTAAACTCCCCTGCCAATAAATAATTGTATCCAATATGAGCTTAATTCACGATAGCTGATATGTGCCGACGAGAGCTATTTTACAATACTTTCACTGAAATATCTCCTCTTACTGTCACTTGGGGTCGTAGTAAACATATATTATACTGTTACCCTCTCTAAGAAGTCAAATAGGGTAGAAACAGCAACACGGTAATTAATATAAACGCCATAACCTTATACTTATGCAAGAACTGGCGCACTGCATGGGTATTCTCAGGCATGGCCTCTATTGGCCTTTTATCTCACCACAGCTGGATAGAACGGGAAAAAATGCAGAGCATAGAGGCTGAGTAGAAACCGAGATAGTCCGATTGTTTTCTAAAGATATCATCCTATCAAGGCACGATGCACTACCAACATAAACGGAATTCACGAAGTGAGAAATATGCAGCTCCAGTGAGTTATGATGCATGAACTCAGGCTGAAGAGAGATGCGGGGCTAAGTTTTGATAGGTCTCTCAAAGCAACCCGAGCAGACAAAGCAAAGTCAAGAGAAAAAGTAGTGGATAAAAATATGGCATCAGGTGAGCCATAGTGGGTCATATGCCGCCTCCGCATAATGGGCTTTTGGAGCATTAAAATGGCGATGATAGCTACGTCTTTTAAGTTATGTTGTGAATTAAAAAAGCCTGAAGAGCTCCAAGTTGTCACTTCGGCGTGGACATGCCCTATAGAGCGCAAGACTGAGAAGAGAAGCTCGCCACCTACCTGAATAATTTCGTCAACATTGGCCTGACCACCGCTCTTGTCGCAAGGCCGAAACCCCCGGAAGTCATGATGCTAAACGACGATGACCTTGAACAAGCGGCCATCCAACTGGCTCGGTTCCGTGTGGACACTACGTTGCCTAGCATACTGGACCAATATGCCGCATTGCTTGAGAGTTATAAGCGTCTGAAGAGCGACTATGAAGAAGAGCGTGACGGCAGAGAGAGATACAAGCAAATTTCCAAAGGCCAAGGCGGGAATCCTTTTGTGCTTGTCTTGGTCGACGGCGACGCTTACGTCTTCCACGAAACCTTGATAGGCAACGGTTCTAATGGCGGACGAGCTGCAGCACAACTCCTCAAAGAATCCATCAAGAGCAGTCTCAAGAAAAAAGACCTCGAGCACTGTCAGGTCATGGTGCGAGTATACGCAGACATTGCCGGCTTATCGAAGAATCTTTACCGGGCAGGCTTGACAGGTCCTGAAAAGCGATCTCTCTGTCCATTTGTCGCTAGTTTCAACAGGTCATATGGACTCTTCGACTTTGTTGACGTCGGCGAGTGGGATGAGACAGCTGATTTAAAGCTGCGTGCTGCACTCAATCTATATGCCGCAAATCCACAGTGCAAACACATCTATTTTGCAGGCTGCCACGACAGCGGGTACATCTCTGATTTGGCGACATATTCGGGCAGCAGAGAACGGCTAACGCTGGTGACGGCGCCTGATATCAAATTTCAAGATGACTACGACCGGCTGGATATAGAAATGGAAGAGTTTCTTGGCGTATTCCAGCCAGTTCCAGCTCAGTCTTCCTCAGGCCACCAATCACCTCGTTCCAGGTCTGGCTCTGTCAAGGGCGCCTCCAGGGATTGGAGAGTAACGGCAACACCCATAAGGGATTCTCTTACTGGCTCTGCAACAAAGAAGCAGAAGTGCAAATTTTATCGGAGTGGTACATGTAAATATGGTGACGAGTGCAAGAATTTGCATGTGGAATGAAAGGAGGCTTTCCGCGGATGGATGGCACGCAGCCATATGATGGAAATGGAGTCTTCCAATCTCAATCTTCAAATCTACCAAAATTTATTTATCAAAATGAATATTGCTACACACATTGAATGGCAAAAATACATTTATATCTCCTTTTTATGATTCTTCTATATCTTTGATACCCCGCACTGTTGTTGCACAACGTCGATGTATTTCGTCTTGCTCACTCAACTTCTGCTTACCTCGAGCTAGAGCGCAGACCCAAACATTTTGAGAGTACATGTCCAGGCAAGCAACAACTCAAAATAAAGGGCAAAGGGAACAAAAAAAAACATACAACAGCCGGTGTTCGCTGATGGTCACCCACTCAACTACTAATCTGCCGGTTAGTGGCTTGTCTATGGGGGAGCAGACGGGACCCCGAATTCTCCACTACCTATGGTCGTATGT
>KQ479185.1:0-53043 GCA_000331835.2 Trichoderma hamatum GD12 | reverse complement strand
AAAAAAAAAAAAAAAAAAAAGGACGAGTGTGTTCCGTTGATCGACTTCCTTTTTCTCTCTCGGCTGCGTTTGTATCCGAGCCCTGTCTTTGTCCAACCCCGAAACTGGAACCTTGAATCACAAGATCCCCGCCGTTGCTGCGCTGGTTATCGACCAGGCGGCTTCTGCGCTAATATTTGATTTCTTGTTCTTCCCACCCTTGCACCAATATTTGCCCAAATCACGGCCGCTGGCCATTCTTTCCCAAGTGGCTTGGGGCTTTGTTTTTTCTTCTTGAAGAACTTGGCAATATCCCTCTTACTGAACATAGTTTAACTTGGACCTATTCTGTCGACTGTACTTCGGTGTTATCTATTGCTTACTACTAACATGTGTACCGAGGAGAGCTGTGAGCTGTACAGACAGGTAATTGAGCCAACCTTGAAAATCTCAGGGCAGAGCTAGATACGGACATACCCCTCTCACTCGTTTCACTCTCTGCTAGGACCAGGCATGATACAGAGTAGATTTAGCTGCAGGCTGCTCTAAAGCGGCTTCTTTGCTTGATCTTCGTTAGTGGAAAAGGCTCGCGCCGTATGCTATTCTTGAGGCCACTCCAGCCCAAGTCGTACCCCGTATTCATTTATTGTCGCCACGACACTAGCGATTGGCTAATCACCAAATATTGACTGAAAACGCCCCTAGCATAGGTAAATGCACATGCACGGTTGGCTGTTGAATTAGTGATTTGGCAGCGGTGTCATGCTTGACGTGAGTCATTCTGTATTATCTATGGTATCTGGCGAGTCCTCTCGTTGGTATGTTGTATACTAAGCCGAGACCATCTTCCCTCTCCATGATATATTGTTGCATCACCTAAGCCCATGAAAAGATCAAGGCTGCAATCGCACGTTCTGTCGGGAATAGTTTTTGCACTGGGCAGATTGTTGTTGTGGAGAAAAGGCCGTCGTCCCCCTTGAATGCACATGGCCTTGTTGCATCGCTTGGCTGTTTTGCTTCCGGTACCAAAACCCGTAGCGAAACCCAACCGCATTTCGCCACCTCTCTCACACAGCAAATGTTGCAGCATGACTGCAGTAGCTAGCCTCAATTCCTCTTTCTCTCTCTCTCATACCCAGTAGCCAAGATTCTTTATTGGCTTGGCTTGTTTCGTTAAAATCCCTCTTCGGAAAAATAGAAGAGGAAGAAGTAAATATGTATCTTGTAAATTGGCTCATTTTTCGCGTGAATGTGAATCCGGCTATTTTAGTGATTCGACTGTTCGAAGTGACTGCGGGTGACAACTCCGCCAGAAATCAAAGCCACCTGTGTCACATAATTGCACAATTTTTCAATGCTGAGATATGCATCTGACCCGTCGCCCTCACTCAAAAGCTGCACAAGAAAATGGGGAAAAAAGAAGGCTCAACTCTTCTTTGGCAGTCGATATTTTCCTCCAACAAGCTCCAGCTCCCCCCCTGTAATCTTTTCGGCCAGAAATTCCTGCAGTTCTTCGTTACTCCAAGGACAACCATCGGCAATGAGCATTTTCATCATCATTGCAATTTGTCCAAGGGGCATTGCTGGGCTCGAATTGGTCAGCATGCCGACGATGAATTGCCAGTAGACGATCCTCTGCTCTCTCTCCTTTGTATCCATGCCCTTTGTTTTCTTCGGCGATGGTTGATCGTTATTGTACATCTCGAGGTCCGGAGCATCTTCATCCTCCATCAAGTCGTCATCTTTCTGCTCGCTCTCAACAAGTGTCTCCAGCACAACGTACGTCTTGTTTCCGATATCGCGCAGAACTCGCTGCGCCACCCAGAATTTGAGAGCGCTCTCCAAAAGATCTTCATCAATCATGAGCTTCTCCCACAGTTCATTAAAGGTCCGCTGGGCCGGGCCAGCAGCGCCTGAACCATGGTCGTCATTCTGAAACTCGTAAATAACGGCCGCTTCGTACGTCTTGCAGTCCAACTCGATGAATCTATCATCAAAGTCTAGCCTAACTGTTGCAGACCCCAAGTGGTCCAGCCAGTTTAACTTTCGCGAAGACTTGAGTTGCTCAAAGCCCTTTTCGTACTTCTTTTGGACTTCCACAACCGGCGCGGGAACGGTAAACGAATCTTTTGGCAAACTAGGCCAAAAGAGACGAGACAAAATCTTTGAATGGTATGAGAGCGGGTTTGTTTCCAGTTCACCATCGTTCCTCAAGTTCCGCCGAAGGACTGTATCGACACGCTTGGAGTCCACAATGTCACGTATCATGACATCGCAGTTCTGCAGAGCTGCCTCTCCAAACCGCTTCTTTAGAAGGCCGAGGACTTTGATCTCTTGCTGAAAGCTGGCCTGCTTGGAGAGCAGCCGCTCCGCAACAATGGCCTGGAACTCTTTGATGAAGACGTCCTGCAGGCCGAGAGCGCTTATCAACGTGCCTATTATGTCCTCGTTCTTAGGCCGCTTGTAGTTGACACCGGCATCCACGGGGTCAGGGACCCAGGTCATGTCATTCCAGTCAAGATCTTCATCGTCGGCGCGGCCTTGGTGCTGTTGTGACGTTTCATTGAGAATGATGGCGAGCTCCACCAGTTTTCCCTTGTTCTCATCAGGATTTGCGGTATTTGGATTAGCCAGCAATCCAGTGACAACAATGCGAATGGCGTCGTCTCTATTCCACAAACATAGTTTCAGCGCAGGCACAACTCTATCAAGCAGGACTTTGGAATGATCTAGAGCATGGAACGTCCGGATCATGGAGATGTAGGTTTGCAAAATATCGAGTGTGGAGCGGCCGGGGTGTAACAGTCTTGCCTGCAGAGAGGCCGAAAAGGCATCCGTGAGATGAAGACGTCGCTGGGGCGTAGTCACGGAGGCTGCCAAGTCATCGAGGCCACCTTTACTTTCCGGCCAGTGCAGGACAATGTCAAAGAGCTCATGCATCCGCAACGTGGCAAGCCGTCCGATAGCTACGTCTCTCCACCGCTCTACATCGTTCCAAGCCACTTGGCCGCCAAGACGGGCGAGGACTTCCACCGCCAGTCGACTATAATGATTCTCAACCCATTCTCGCAGATGATTTAGGCAAAGAGGGCCGGATATTGCCCGGGCACTACGTCGGCCATCAGACACCTTCCAAACCTTGCTATAGGAATCCCTGATGAAGTCTTGCATGCAGGCATCCATTATTTCAGCAAAGAGAACTTGAAACTTGTCGCCGCCCAATCCGACGTTTTGCAAGGATTCAAGGAGTGTGAAAAGGTCACTACGTGCCTTGTGAACGTTGGCTCCACGGCTCCATCCCGGCCCAAGGCCACTGCCGTGACTTCCAGAGCCAAGTATTATGCGTAAATTGTGATGCAGAACACTACGGAGGATAGTTATTAGCTCAGAAGTCCATGAGTTGCCAACAATCGCGTGCATGTCTCGTTTGAACTTGGCCACGGCTGCCTCTGAAGCAGCCGTGTCATGGCGGAACCCCCTAATGATGAGCGTCAGGCCATATCGATACTGCCTATGTGCGGCCTCCAGGGTGCTTATGATGCTGCGGAGAACTTCAGAGTGGCCCCCCTGATGGCTAGAGGTACATGCAGCAAGCAAAGGGAGCACATGATGGAGGAAGTGCTGACGGGCTTGTCGAGAATGCCATAACAAGATATCCTCAACGTGAGTAGCTTGTGGCACAGTAGCAGTAGGATCCAAGACGAGGGATAGGGAATCGTAGAAAGTGACATCGAGATCCTGCGATTCAGGGGCAGGGGCGGCACCGAAGGAATCCTCGACAGTCACAGAGGTAGGTAGTTGAATACGTGAGGTAACTACATGCCAGGCATGGTCCCACCGTAATTGGTCGCTCACGCCAGGAACGTCAGTAGCAACTGAAGTAGCGGAAGACTGCTGCATAGAATGGTTGCCACGCGTCCGCCGACCAGTGACGGCTGCAGAACCGTGAGCACTGCCAGAGCTGTTGCCGGCGGCGTGCCTTTTCGGACGCGATGATGATGAGGATGACGACGTCGATGCTGGCGCCGGACCGTACGAGCTCGGGATTGGCTCACCGGCTACACCGACGGCTGAAGCTAGAGAAGCTGGCTGCGAGGAATCAGGTGGGAAGACGGAGCGAAAGATGTTCTGTTTCCGAGCGCGGACTCTAGCGGCAGTGGTAGTGGCCATGATTGATCGACACCATGAAACCCCAGGCTCGAGAACAGACACAGACAGGCAGTTGCTGGCTCTGTTCAACCAATGTGGTGCTTTGCTTGGCGGCCTGGAACTTGCGGGCGGAGTCAGCAGACAAGGCTCAGATTTGCCGCCAAACCCGTGCCAGCCATCACTCGGAAGACTTCCTGGGTAGCAAACAAGTAAAGCAAGCAGGCTGTGAAATGGACCGTCTCTGCCCGAGGGAGAGGCTGCTTCTCGGGGTTGTCTTGGCCGTCGTAAATAGGCGAGTGGGGTGGAAGAGGTAGAAAAATATCACAATAAACAAAGACGAGCGTGCTGATGCTGCGGGGGGTGGTTGCGTGGCCTGTGGTTGGCTGATCGGCGCATGGCCCCATCCCTGTGGACCTTTGTCCATCTAAGGTACGGGGACCACGGAGTCCGGGTGACGGAGGTACTTACGGAGCAAATGGCCCCAGATACGAGCACCAGGAGCTTGTGCTGTAGCTTGCCCGAATAGTGACAAGAGGCAGCGAGGCCTCGGCTAAAATCAGGCCATAATTCTTTGAGCTAAGGGGCTCTCCAGGCCCCGGACAGCGGCTCAGTCCCGCTGCAGTAAGCGACATGCAGCGCTTAAGTGCGCTAAGCGACACATCCCTACAGGGGAGAGTAGGCGCAACAGATTGGCGGTGCGTCTTGTATGCCACCCACCCCCCAACATACAGTGCAGTCGGGAACTTAGGTCAGCCACCACGAGTTAAGTAAGCCGTGGGTGCAGCATTTTATTACCCAAGTAGGCAGACACACTGGTCATTTATCAGCCTACTTTGTCATTGTACGAGTTTTAACCTTTTTCCCTTTCTTTCTATCACGTGCTAATGGCATACGGGAACACAATGCTGAGGCATGGAGAAGAATGAACAGGTATCTATGCAATACAGCAGGAAAGGGGGCTGACAATTAGATGGAGATGTGCAAAGGGGAGTGTACAGGTTAAGGTAAAGACATCCCCGTGCTGGGAGTAGTATAGCTCAACAGTTGGCGAATTGATGAAGAATCTACCATCTTCATATATGGTACGTTAACTTGGGGTTTGTCAAGGGTCCTTGTTCCCTCAACAATTTACCAGTTTAACCATTTACTCAGCCTCTGGCCATGAATGATGCTTGTCTGCACCCATGAAAAACGCACGCTTGTAGCTCACGTACTACTAGTAGTAGTGCGCAGTATTCATCCAAAGAGATCAGATGAGATGGGCCATGACATAGGCAAACACGGCATTCGCAATACCGATGCTTGTAAGCTGATTAATAGGATGTTGAGATGGCAAGAGAAAGGGATAGGGAAAGCGAAGTCCGGCATTCGACAGCCGACAGACGGATGTTTGACCATGGCCAACTAAATGCCAAGACTTGGCTATCTCCTATTAGTGAGTCATTATTCAGAAAGGGTATAAAATAATTGAGAAAGCAGGAAAAAATAAATGAAGATAAGAAGCGTATTGCTTACCCCGGCACTGGGGGACAAAAAAAAAACAAATGGAAGAGGCGCTGGCGAGCTTCCTTACTGCGATCGCTGCTATACTTACAGCGCCTCCAAATTGTGGCAGCCCGTGTGCATCAACGCGAGATATGCGAGGTAAGCCTGCTTCTCCTCACGCTAGTAATGTAAGAAACACGGGCTATTCGTAATACAGGCTCGCTCTCGTTCGGAGCGCCGGACCTTCCTAGTACCTACTCATCCGCTTTTCGGGACAGTTTCGGGGCACTTTCGGCCGGAGATGTCAGCATTCTCGGGCCCGGGAGTGGCTCATCGTAAGCTTTTTGGTTGCTGGTGGGTACCGCCGTCCCAAGCCTCAGTGGCTACCAGTGTATACTTGTACGAGTATAGGTTAGTAATAGTATGTAGTAGGCAGCTATCGCGTGCAGGCAGAAAGGAGGCACGTACCGGATTTCACCCAAAAGTGCCTCCGAAGCCCTTGATGGCTGTTGTGTAGCAGTGGATGCAGGGATAAGACGGGGTGTGTGCTGCCCCGTGCAAGAGCACGCGCGAGTGCGTATTGGTAGTGGGATACGCCTGGAAGTGCTACTTCGTACTAGCCGTATTGCTAATACTAGCCATAGCACACACTCACGGTTCGCGGCTCGTGGCTCGTGGTTCGCGCTCCAATTTGAAGCCACCGACGAGTGCCCCAGTCGCGCGACAGGCCAGCGACAGCCGTAGTGCCTGATTGTGCATCCCTGACCTGGCTGCTAAGTCGGGGGTCTGGCCCCCATCAAACAGAGTGACCCAAAGGTGCAGTATCCTAGGACAGAGCTTGAGCCCCGGGATGCCAAGTAAAATTTAATGTTGCGTTGACATGCCTGCTATCGGCCTTGAAAGCGGGACCACAAGAGGCGCTTCCGTAAGCACTCTCATCTGGCGTTCGCTGCTCGCGTCTTTTTGTCTCCGAGGAGCATAGTGTGCTAGGTATACATATGCTTCGGAATTGTACTATACTTGTATAGTTACAGTACGTTGGTGTTGTGGCGATCCATAATATGATGCTCTCATGTTTTCAAAACAAGTGTGTGCCGCTTGCTTCCTTTGCCCCTTGTCAAGCTCACCCTTGTCAAGGTTAATCAAATGCTTTCTCGGAAAGGGCACTTCGGTGGCCTCCCAAGCTTGCTTCTTACCTCTTGCTTAGCGTGAAGCCACACGTTCTGCTCACGACGTCTCACCCCACTCAGAAACGCTGTGCTCCACTCGCGAGTAGAGTACAGTACATGGCCCCCAATATGCTTGGAAAAGACTCATCTAGCCCTACCTGCAAGAGCAATGAGAGGGGCGAGTAATTGCTCTGTTCAATGGCTATTGCTGAGCGGTTAGAGCGCAATCCGTAAACTAAGCCCAGGTAATATGCGGTTAGCTTGGCAAGATGCCTGTTGGTTTTTTTCTGGTTGAAAAGGAAAAGGAAAAGGAGGGGAGGGGGTTTCAGGGGTGGTGAAAGAACAAGAGTGACAGAAAGAGGGCTTGAAAGCAAAAAGAAAGGAAACAAGCTGGCTGAAGCTATTCAACTAGCCATGGGTGTGGCAAAGACTGATGGGCAGGATGCTACCGTACCTAAGCCGCGATCTTTCGTCCCATTCGGCACCATCTCTCGCGACGTCTCGCTCTTTTCGTTCTATATCGTCTCGGCATATCTGGTGCATGGCTAGTTAAGGTAAGCAACCAAGCCGCGCAACTTGACTTGGCCTGGGCTACTCTGTACGGAGCAGAAACCAGCGATTTGGAATGCTGGGCATAACTCCGTCAATTGGCCCACTTTCCGGACTGCTGGCTGGGTCCGGTATGAGCTATCTTGAAAAAACACCATGGTCCAGCACCAGGAGTGCGGCTCGTAGCATCATCTCCAATGCCGTACGTGGCCATCCAAGTACGGTATACCGACGGAGTTGGCACTCGTAGGCGATCTGCCCTGGCCATTGCTGCTCTCGTGGCGATTCTCCCTTGTCGCAGCGCCATGAAGGAGAAAAATACCAAGAAGGGGTGTCGAATGGAGCCCTACAGGGCTGGCGGGTGCGGAGTAGCCACGTTCACCCACTTATGCAACCCTCTAGCGGATACAGCGATATCGAGACGTGCCTGTAACCAAGTCCTGTAGGAGGTATGCAGCTGCAGGGGCGTGGCTCTTCATTAAGAGCACATGCTCTGCGCCCCACCCCTAGCAATGTTCGCTAGTCGTTCTTCCGGTCTTCTCGGCCACCTGCCGTTGACACACACACCCCTTCCTGTCTCTCATTTTTTCCCTTGTGCTTTTCTTTTCGTCTCTAATCTTCAAGCGCCTTTTTACGTTCTTACAGATTTCCATTGCCACACCCCTACCAGCCTTCATCGCTCTGGGTAGGCGAATTCACAGTACCATCCATATGCGTCTCAACCCATGGCCTGGTCCCTATGCTTTTTTTTTTTTTTTTTTTCTCTTCCGAGGAAATCATCGGCTTGGACATGGTCATCGGCCCCTGTTCAAAAGCAAATCACGGAACGCACAGACGTTCCCCGTACTAGATACTAGATGGTATAGGTAGCAATACCCAGAAGAGCATTACAAATGTCCTCCGCAAGCTTTGATGCCCTGTGTCAACTGCATGGCACCGAAACTACCTTGAATTCCCTTGTTCAACTGCTAGGACGTTTCATGTCCCACCATCGCATGCAATGTTGACAGTCTCGTGATGTGGGTTGGGCAAGTCTTCCCCTTTGCCGGGTTGTTTTATCTTACCAAGTTGGGGAAACATACTACTATTACTAGGTATTAGACAACGGCAACAACTACTGCTCCATACTAACCTATCATCTCAAGATAGCGTTCAAGTGCCCGAGCGCTCAAGCAACTGCCGGGCGCCACCACTGCACCTCAGGCTAAGTTGGCAACCTTGGAAGCATTATCCACTAGACTCAGGCACTTGGTAACTCATCTACTGCGTATATAGCAGTATCGGTCTCTCTGTCATCTCCTGACTATGCATGTTCACGATGGATGAGCCGTATTTTCTTTATTTAGCAGCGAGGCCAGGCCAGGGACGCAATTTCACTTACATGACCCAAGACCGCCTATTCACAACGAGGCTATGTCGCGTCTCCAGAGCTAAACCCGAGAGTCTGCCCTGTGGGCGCCCTAGCCTGCCGGATGGCTGTTGATCTCGTCGTATATGTGCAGACTTCGACGACACCCGATCATTCTGACCAGCCAGAAGGCCCACACCATCCAGGGCTCGCTCCCGTCCGTCCCCATCCCCATGCCCGTGCTAGGCGGGTACGTGCTTTTAAGCTGCGCGCCGGCGCCAGCCACAGGTATAATGGCATCATCGAGGTACCACTGAGGCGCTTTTAGCCTGGGCTAAGGTCTTTTAAGGTACTTGAGCATGGGTCCCGTACCGCCCTTTTGCTATAAGCAGCCTAACCAAACGACGCATCCATGCCAGCCAGCATAAAATTCACGGCAGCAAATAATAAAAACATCAAATTACACCACGTGGCTATCTCTTGTTCTGTCAACCGCATCCTTCTCCTTTTCCTTCCGAGTCTTTTCTATGTTTCGGAGCGTAGCATTGCTTTTATCCCATACCCGCCATCCCATTCCCATCTCCATCCCCATCCCTGGTGATTCACTAGTAGAGCACTGGTCTGGTAGCGATTTTCGCCTCCGAATGGATTCCCAATTTTAGCCAAGACATTCTCGAACCTGTTTCACGCGTAGTTGATGCAAGAGCGGCATGCGCTTACCGTACCCGAGAAAGCCCTACGGATAACAGTAGGTAGTACTAGTACTGGAGTTTTACTAGGCAGGTACAAGATACAAAAGACTTCTGTCCGAGGTCTTAGCGCAGTGTAGCGCGAGAGCGAGGCTCGGACTTAATCATAGTCAGAAAATCGCGAGTGCAGGCCATGGGTTGTGCGGCAAATGGGGTTCCAGATTGCATTGGAGATAAGGGATAATATCCGGATTCTTCTTCCATCAGTTTTCTTTTCTCTTTCTTATATATGAACAGGGGGCTAGGGTCCATTAGGTAGGTATCTTGCGCATTATAGGCTGTATCCTTCGTGCAGACGCTTGTTTCCAAACCCAAATTGCAACGTTGTTATAGAGTGTAGTTTCATTATTATATGGGCATCTGGACACTAATAGTGCATGGATTCAGAGAACAGCCGAAATCATACATTACACATAGGTACAAGAGAGAAGTGCTCTTAGCTCAGTAATGTCATCGTATCATCGTATTCGCCGCCCTACAGGAGGCATAAATCGGCGGAGCGATTGGGTAAAAATAGTTATCAAAATACAAAAGAAAGAAACAAACAAACGAAAATAGCATCCACATAAAAAGCCAAGTTCCTTCGCAACGGTGCGGACAGATCCATCCCGTCTATATCCCTCTAGTTTGCGTGCTCTAAAAATGATCCCGTTTCTCAAACACCCTGGGTATCATTGTCCCAAGGTCTCGCTGTTTGCCCGACACTTTGACCCGTAATTCATAATCCATCCATGTTAACACCTTAAGATATACCCGACAATTGATAGGGGGAATAAATAATATTATACAAAGCCGCAATCCGAAAGTTAAAAGAAGAATTAGAAAAATAAAAAGCATAAATTGGGCAGTCGCAGTCGAGAGGCCCCCATCACCAACGATATGTCCGCGAATCATCGCTGTGACACCAGAAACCCCCACTACTCATCTAGGATGAGATGACGGTTTCTCAATACGGGAAGCGACTTGGCGTCGCGTCCCTCCTCGTAGGTTATAGCGAATGAAATCCCGGATTCGATGCGAAGCTTTATTGAAATAAAAGTTCTCTAAGTGTTTCGTCGCTGCTTGCACTTGTCGTGTAAAAGATGGCCGTTTCGCGCCGTAGTTCTTGTGAATTCAGCGCCGCAGTTGGGGCAGGTGGCCTTGGCTGCCTGACCAGACTTTTCTCGCTGATGTCGGAGGAGATTGCTAAAGGTCGAAAACTGCCTGCCGTTGCAGCCATGCTCCCAGCAGCGGGGCTTTGGGCGGTTCTGCACCACGCGGACGTGGCCAGAGCTGTCTTGGCTGGTAGAGCTACCGTTGCTGCCAGCGCTGCTACCTCCCTGTATGGCGGGCATACGGTATATCATGCCGCTGTCGTGACCCGCAGGCTGAATGGATGAGTGTGAGAGGCTATCATGCTCATGTTAGAAAACTAACTTACACAAGGTCAACTGTTATCAATGATGGGGCATACCTGTACGGGCTTGATGAAGGGTAGTTGGCTGGGTATTCCATGGACATGGGGTAGTTTGATTGCCTGTTTAGCGTCAAACGTCAGCGACCATCACAGAGAGAACTAGTGCTTTTTTTTTTTTGTCAGACTGTTTACTTACAGTGGCTGTTGGTATGAAGGAGCATATGCCGGCTCTTGCAAGTGCGGGCTGAAAGGAGGAAGATACGATGGCTCGTGAATTGAGGGAGTTGTCTCGCTCAGAAGGGAGATGGGCTGGGGAGCCGTGGTGTAAACAGGAAGAGACATGGGACTGGTGACATCCGACATTGTCATTGGTGGTGAGCCCATGTATGAGCTGCTGCTGCTGCTACCGGCCCTGATTCGAGTCGTAATCCTCTCACCCCTACGAGCTCTGTCTCGCTGCTTTTTCAGTTCTCGTTGCTCAGGGGTGAGGATGCTCCTGGATGGGCTGGGGGGAAGCATCTTTGGTAGACTCTGAGGAGAGACGCTGGATTCAGATACAGGCGGGAGAATCGGCGAATATTCTTGTGTCATCATAGCGGGCACAGAGTTGCTAGATTCGAACATTCCTACAAGAAGGAGAGGGGGTTAGTGAGTGTGTCCTCGACTGCTTAGCCCAACACTTATAGCTATCTTACCTTGCCAAGAAAATGGGGTCCTAGATCCCATACTGAAGCTCGGATCAAACTGAATGGCAACGGCACTGAGAAACTTGATCAGTTTCAGTCCCAATGAATAAGAGATGTAATGAATATTCTACCTCATGCTTGCAGATAAGATAATAGTCCAAGTCTGAGGCTAAGAGAGCTATGGACGAATCTTCTTGCCCAAGTAAACAAGAAGAAGGTGGGAAGGTGGGCAGGAGAGAAAAAAAGAGGACGAGCTGAGAATTGGCCCAGTTTTATAAAGCCAGGACTCAAGTGAGACAGAGTAAGGCTGAAGACGCTTTGGGTGTGTTCACATAAGCAGCAGGCTGCGGTGGCGTAGGCTGTGACACGCAGAATGAGGTGGGAAGCACGAGAGAATATGATGACTCCCACTTAGAATTGGAGAAGGCTCCGAAGGCAGGCGGTTTACTCAGTTGCTGACCTTGCCGATTGTGAGTACGTCGATCAAGTGGGAGAAGAGGAGAGGGGGAGGCGCCTTATAAGCGTTGGAGATTTGTTTTGGAGGGGGGTCATTCATACAGTAGAAGAGGTGGTATCGACAGGCAAGTGATAAGACGCGAATAACCGAAGCAGAGACGGTCTTGGAAGCTGAGATGCTCGAGACAAGGACGAAGAATAGGGAGAAGATGCCTTCCTTATAGCTCTGCTGGCACGAGAGAGTTTTAAGGATGGCTCGAATAAGAAGTCTATCTTTGGAAGAAACGATCTGAGGCTCGGGCGATGGTTATTCTAGCAAGGTCCAGACGACGGCTTATATGAACGAAGCGCCATAGTGGCAGCACGAGAGGGTGGAGATGATGGCCGGTCCCCAGTTGGCCCTTGTGCATGACGAAGGGGCCATGGCGCCCATCCAGACGGACAAGATTCAAGGTACGTCTTCATGGCTGAGCGAACTAGTTCCAAGGCCTGCTGCGACCGGGATGTCAACAGAACGCAAGGTACGACTTTGCGTGTAGGGACGGTGATGGGGAGGGAGTGAAGAGGGAGGAGGGAGGAGTGAGGCCAGAAAGAGTGGCATGGGACATGGGATGGGCGTGGGCGCAGGCCATGGGCGTCCTGGTCTGCAGTTCCTCGCCTGAGGCCGTATGCAAAGTAGCGAGGCGGTACTTGGCTCTACATGCTAGTATGCATCAAGCGCGGCGGGCCAGGGAGCTACCGGGCCAGGCCAAGGCGCGATATGCGGCTATGCGGACATCTGGGCTGGCATATCGCATACCATTGCTTGGCTTGGAGGGACACTCGCTAGGTAGATTGCAGATGAGCTCTGGGGGCGTCTGCTGGGCGGGGCGTGGGAGTAGGCGCCGAGCCTTGGGGCCCCTCTGTAGACGGCTAGACGGCGTGGGGTCCAGCTCATCTGCATTGTGGATGTTGGTTTGGTGATGAAGAAAATTGGGTGGTGGGCGCGCTGACGGCTTGGCGGCGCCGTTGTGGCATCTTTAGTGCTAGGCTTTCAAGGCCTGCCCTACCAGATGCCTGTGCGGTGCCTGATTGGAACGGCTTCTTGGTGCCTGTGCGAGGCCTGGGATAGGCGCGTCGCACAGCGCTACATAGACTTTGCTTTCGGACTTGGGCGTCGTGGGTTAGGACCGGATCGAGTCTGGCGACAGGGCCAGTACCTTCTTGAGCCTCTCTAGCTTGGGGCGTCGGCATCTGGGCTCTCCGCTGTTCCGCCATCCCAGCAGCGTGTTGCTCGCATCGACAGGGGGCCCAAAGTCAGTCGACGGGCTGTGACTCAAAGGCGCGGAGTTGGAGCTGGAGTCGCAGTTGGAGCTGCAGTTGGAGGCTGGAGTTGGGGAGGGCATGGGCAGCCAAGCCCTACCAGTGCTTGTTCGGACGGCCTGCAGCCTGTCTGTCACTCACTCACTCACCACCCAGCACCCAGAGGCACGGGGTTGCAAGTCCGCGCTGCGCAATCCAAAAGCACATCCCGGTCGCCGTCTGTTTGTTGCATGAGCGATAGGCCAGCCCAAGGAGGGCGGGCCCGAATGCACGTATGGAGCCCGAGCGAGCAGCAGCGCATCGACACTGGCACAAGTACGATGCCATCCAGACGGTGGTGCTCGCCGACGGGGCCATGGCCATGGCAATAGCCGCTGCACTACTACTTCGTACACTAGTCGGCATGTGCGCTCTATGTCAATGCAGATACTATTCTATTCTGCTTCTACATATATGTGCATACATGCAGCGCTTCGTACATGCAGGCAGTTCGCGCAAGGCTCTCTGGAGGCACAGCATACGAGGGGAATGCGCTGCAGAGGTGGTTCAGCTGCAACTCGGTACTACTTGGCACCCGTATATTACTACCTACTGTACACGCGGGTATTTCCGCCATCTGAAAACCAGATGCCGGAGATATTATTCAGCGGGGGGCAGAATGCAGGTTCTGATAGCACCCACGCCTTTGGTTGACTTGCGGATCTATCCTGTTAATCGCGGCCATCTATGATGCACCACTTCTGATAACTTGACCGTGCAAAGGCACTGGCGAACACACGGATATCAAGGCTCAGGGATGGAGCACATACGGAGTACATCTCACCCCGAGTCAGGATCGGCAGATCACTTGGATCAATGGGGGCACTCCAAGTGGCATTAGACCATATCTATGCTCCGTATATTTCGTAAGCCGGACGAAAATTGCATACCTACCTGGCACGACTACTTCGTACGGTCCCACCTTTTGACACTGCATTGGCAACTCTTGAGCCGTTGTTGGTCTGTCTCTCTTGACGGAAATGGTGTTGTGTGTCGGGTCGGCGATAGAAACTGAGAGCGATCCGAGTTGTTGGCACATTGTGAATTCTACGTCGTCACGGGGAGATTGGGGAGATTTGAGGATATTTCAAAGCCTGGAATCTGGTGATGCGACTCTATGTTGGCTCATCTATGCTTCACGATAGGTGGGACTGAGCTTCCAGCGCCCCTCGCCGCGGGAGGTGCCCGGCAGGCCTATACAGATTGTAAGGGTCAGACGGGCAGACGAGACGCAGGGGCAGGGATTCAAGTTCCATATAGCACAGCACCACTCATAGAGCAGCGTTGGCTGAGTACCGTACGGAGAGAGCACATGCGCTCATGGCGAGTGGCTGCTCGTACTTCGTATATCCATCCAACTGCGAGGCTAAGGGGGTGGGGGAAAGAGAGCTAGGGCGCTAGCCGAGCTCGCGATAGTCCCAGAGCATGTGCAGTATACTGCACTGTAACTAACTGCGTGTAGGCATAGCAGGTACCTGAGGTAGCTCGACAGTGCTGGCGCGGTGTAATTGCGGTGGGTACCTGTACCGCGCCTTTATATGTAAGGCGTGAGGATCGCAAGGCATGTCTCACTTGACGCTGCGCCCACTTCCAAGCTCTTGGTGTTACGGAAGCGATGGGCTTCGGGACGCACCGCTTCTAGAAACAGCCACTATTCATAGGCCGAATCCTACCAAAATAGAAGAGACAAGAAATAGGCAAGACACCTGGGTACTTTTTGACGGTCCAAGCGTCAAGAGAGAGACAAGACGCAGAGAAGAGAAGAGACAGGCGGGCTACAGTAGGTAGTAGCGCTGCATACTGCTCCATGGAGCCCTTGACTGCGCTACTATATACAGAGTAATACAATTGTGGCGTTGTTCGATGCCTGGGCATGTCGGCTTTGCGCCGAGGGAATACAACCCTGCTTTGGCTCAACGAACTGCCCTCTGGCTCTCGGCGAGTATTTTCAGGTAAGCAAGTGCAAACTCGCCCTATGTCGGCAGCATCTCGTCTAGGTGCTCCGTATTACCTATACCTACCTACCTACCTTATGCTTGATAGCAAAGGTGATTTGCACCTCGTAAATCAGCCAATGAAGCGGGCTAGTCAGCAGGCGCTTCAGCTCGCCAGCAGACGGCACCTGGTAATTCGCCCTTCAGAACACCGTCGTATCCAGGCCAATGGCGAGTCCCGGCTCGCAAGCGCACAACCCGCCAACAGACGCGGTGCAGCCAGGTCAACCACCCCCCTTGGTATCGGACACTTATCTTGATGAGCCCAAGAAACGGGACGACTACCGGAACCTGTGGGCTCGGACACTGCCCAAAGGAGTCGGCAGCTCTCAAAGGGCCCGAGATACGTATTCCTTCCGCTTTGGGCAGTATGAAGCGCGAGGCCAGAGTTACATCAGTACTTGCCTCAATGGTCGATCCGCCCTTGCCTGCATCTTGGCTAGGCGAGACGCACTGTCACTGTAGCTGTCACCGAGAACACCACAGGCCAATCTCCCGCGGCTTATTTTTATTCTCGCTCTCTTCTCTGCCTGTTTCGTCTCATTGCCCCCCATGACGGTTCTCGCTTCTCGCCTTTCGCTCGCCGCGGCGCCTGTCATTGGTCGAGGGTACGATGCATCTACTCGAAACGGACCAGCGCCACTTTGCCGGGACCCCTCTGCGAACTCTGCCCTTCTAAAAATTCCCCAACTTGTGCTATCCTAACCCCATCTGCAGACCCATGGGCGAACGCAGCCGCCGATTCGAGGCACAAGGCCACTTCAAGTGAATTCAGCTCTGCCTGTGGGTGCAGGTCCAGTGCCAATCACACACCGCGATCGAGAAGGATTCTGGCAGTCGCACCACACTGCACGGCCACCGTCAGCCCTGCGTCGGGGCAAGCCTGGAGTCGGCGTCTATTCAACCCAATCGAGGCGACACACAGCTCGCCAGCGTGCTCCCCGCCTTAGATTGGGTCCGAGCAGACGACAAAAGATCGTTGGTGCTGTAGGCGGCGCCAGCCATAGCCCTCTGATCAACGGCTCCAAGCGGATGACTGGCTTTTGCGCGTGGCCCCCAATCGGAAGATGACATGGTCACATCGGATGGCCCCCTTTTTTCACAATCCACAGACAAGTTCCCTGGAAGCCAGAGCTGGGGACCTTCAGCGCCAGTCCCGTTTCTTCTCGCCGCCCCTCCTAATGATTGATGCTTGTCGCATGCTAGCATCTAGGCCTACTATATACTGCTAGTGGTGGTAGGTACTACAGCTACTACCTATTACTTGTGATGTTATCAACTCATCCCAGTTATCCTTGGGCTTTCATCTCGCCTGCTCGTATGTCGGTTTCGAGCAGTTCGTCCTCCAGACCAGGTGCCGGCGCTAGATGACGACAAGAGTAAGCAAGATCGAGATGGATTCATCAATTCTCAAAATCCATTGCTTGGTGGCTACAGAGCTTGGTCCATTAACAGGGCTTAGTCTGAGGTTTGCATTAGAGCCGAATGTGATGTGCATCGGCACAAAAAAACGCCTTGTGCAGAATAGCTTGGTCAGTGCGGAAGATGGCACATCGTCATGCCAAATACACATGCTTGATGCTGTGCACCTAAGCCGCTGTACAGATAGTCTTTTGGTTTAGCCAACGCGCTCCGACGAAACTCAATGTGGCAAATATACCACCGCAGGCTATTCTTTTACATGATGCAGCGTCATATTCGGGCTTGGCCGAACCAGTCCGCCATCACCGTTGAAATGCCCAGGCCAACATCAAATACTAGATACTACGACCCACTTAACACCGAGTGGTCAGCCTATTCCTCTTGTCGGTATTGAACCATCAATTGGGTTGTCGCATGTGCTGCTGGGTGATTATTTCGTTCATCCTTGCTCATGGCAGAGTCAATGTTGACCTCGATTATCACCGTGCAAGGCGACAATTTTTGCATTGTTGGCCCGTGGTTACGCTCATCCTGGCTCATGACGGAGTCAGTTCTGACTTCGAATATTACCTTACAGGGTGTAGGATTCATGCATCTTACGAGCCCTCTTGTCAAAACCGCATATACAGTAGACTTTCAAAAGCAACAACTAGGTGGCCAATCAACAGGTTCCAAAGCCCACTCTTTACCAGCACAGCCAAGCCCATTATAATTGACTGGGGCTTTTGTCCTTGCTTTCCACGCTTGAGACAATTTAACAACCACAACAACATTCTTTTTGACCGCGCTTGAGGGGCAACTCAGATCCACAAGCATAAACAACAGCCCATTATCTGTACCAGGCTCAGCCTCCATCACTCATCGCGGATAGGTCCGGCTGGCGTCACTTGGCTTCTTTCTAGTACAATTCCGGACTCGTTTGCGCAACTGCTCGCAGGCCCGCTTTGCTATGGGGTATGTTGTTGGTGGTACGGTGTACTGCACATGGCTCTGTCGCCTCGAGACGCTGATCAAGCGTCGAACCATACGCATATTTTGGGGTTACATTCGTCTCGAACATCTTTTATTTTCTACTCCTTCCCTGTCATCTTGGCTTCCGCTTGGCCTCTGCGCAACGGCTTATCCCATGCACGCTCGAATAGGAATCGCTGGCACTGTGTTTCATTCTGACAAGTATGGTGTGGGGTTCATCGAAAACCACGTTTTTCGGTCCCGAGGGTTAGGTTATGCGCGCCCGCTGCTCTCCGATACGGACACGGTTATGAAGTCTCAAAGCCGGACCTTCTTTCTTTGTTTTATGTTTATTGTTTATCTTGAGCCAAGTCTACCTTTAAGCATGAGCCTTTCGTCTATTCATGGCAACAACTGTTACATGATGATAACCATTCAATTCCGTTGATAAGGGACACAGTTTACATGCTGGCCCCAGTTTTAATGTCGACGGGTAGCAGACTAGACGCTCTTGCGACATTTTCTCGGCCAATGACCGCAGCATCAGGGCTAGATCCAAAGCAAAAAAAAACCTTTTTGACAGGTTACCATATATACTGAGACGACCAACAGCCCGTTACAGCAGAAATGGTTTTGACAACAGATCCACAGCTAATTTGACCCGCAGAGAAACGTACATATCTATTAGGTCAGGCGGTACTTCTCCAACCTTTACCTATATTGGCTACTCGTGTATGAGGAGTTGGGTCAAGGGGGACATGTGAAATCCACCTTGAGATGGGGCGGCCCCAGTGTGGTTATCAAGTCTGATCGACGACTAGGGAGGCCCTGGTTCGGGCAAATGTCTCAGCACACGCCCTGCCTCCTACTGTATGTGCAAGTACGTATTAGTATGTACGCATATTGCTTGTAGCACTACCACTCCCTCACCCTCGTGTACTTTTTTTTTTTTTTTTTTTTTTTTTTTGAGAACGTGCCACATGCAACATCATCTCGTGGGCTCGCCATACCCTAGCCCGGCTTCCATCCTTGTCATGGAGGGGAGGAAAGACAAGTCGGCTGTCGCTTGCCACAGCATGACTGCTTTCTGCAGGTCGACCAAAATGGTACCTTTGACACCGAATAAGTTAGGAAGACAGGACTGTGGCAAGGCAAAGCAAGGCAAGGGTTGGCGGGAAAGCTCCTGGATGTTGGCGGGTTTACGGAATTCGTCGTAACTCTGACCATACAGGAGTCATCATTTCTCGCTTCATTTTATTTGGGTCATGGGCTAGCGAGTGACGAGACACCGCATAAAGAATAGAGAAGAGATACGATTGGTAATACTGGCAGGGTAGTGCACAGTTGCAAGGAATAAGCCAGACAGAGCATCTCGACGGCGAATACCAGCATATGCAATTCTCCGCTCAAAGTGGCGGCAGGCTACTTTTACTGGCGGAGATTTTGGATTCTACTGTAACCTAGTTCCCGAAGTCCGTGGAGGATTGAGACACGCCCAACCAAGGAACTTATCCAGCGGAGCAATTATATCTCCAACTTTAGACGTTGAATAAGTTGCAGAAAGAATTGTTTACAGGTCCTATGATGCTGTCTTCCTGGTGAGTGGCCATCAAGGTAAAAGTTGGCATGAACTAACGGAATTAGCGAACCCAGTGTTTCAGTGGGACGATGAGCCACCCTTTATTAGGTATACCGCAAACGTACAAAGTTTCTCTCAGCCTTGTCGTTGTATGGCCTTTGGAGTCGTCTATCCGTTTTTCCTTTCTGGCATTTCTCCGAGAGGGGGCGTTAATCGCAATGCTAGCATTCACACTAAGAGAGCAGCTGGTCTACTCGTACAGCGTTTAGAACCACCGCTACTAGTCAACTGCTAACAAGTAGTATGTAGCAGTGCTACACATTGGGTCAGAGCAACTCAAGCTTCAGCTCGTACCACCTCCTAGAGCTCGAAACACAGATCTTATTGCCGCTAGATTGGGCATCTGTCTCCGCGCAACTGCCCATTCCTTCGAAATGGAAATCATGGAGGAAGAAAGAATATGGAAGGAAGAAGTAGCATCTGTGGGCCAAAACATAAGAATGTGCCGCCCCCTCTAAAGTGAGTGCAAGATAACACGAGGTACTCGGGTCCGAAGCAGGCCGGGGGCACGGCAACCGGGTCTCTGGATACCGTGTGTGGCTGTCACACTTGGACCCTATAATACACATGGGCAAAGCATCGACCATAGACGTAGGAGTTTTGATGCGACTCGACATTGGTAAAACGACGGCCAACAAGAGTTTGATGTTGGATAAATGACCAGTCAGGAGCTCTTCATTGAGCTAGAGACTAGATGCTCCGGGGTGCTACCGCTGGTATGCCTCGATTTTTTTTTTTTTTAGCTGGCTCGCGTGCCAGCGCATAACAAAGCAACTGCCTCCATCGCCAACTTGAAGCCAGGTGAGTGGATGGGTAAACGCCAACAGCCCCCCCTCCCACCTTCTCATCCTTGGGGCGGGTATCAATCCCGGCGTCTGCCTGGGACCGATGCACTGGATAGGTAAAAAGCTAACCCGGGGCTGGCAAGCAATCCTACTATCCTACTATACTACTAATAGACTATGGTACAGTATGCCTCGCTGCTATGAATTCGACGGCGCCAAATTGCTTTGAAAGAAACCCCACTATATCTTAGTTCCATAGACACCAGAGTCTCCATGAGTTCACTGCCTCCCTCATCTTGCTTATGCATTAACGGAGTACAGAGTATACATGAACGCACCGCCGTATGGAGCACCGCTTCGCCTTCCATGCTAATACTCTAAACAGAACGCCGTCTCCAGCGTTTGCCTCCTCGCCTCAATGACTATAGGCTGATAATAGGAAAGGATTTTGTCAAATCTAAAACCGCAGATCACTTTTAAAATAGTATACGAATAGCATTTACAGGATAGCTTAACTACGAACTCAAGCTTACAACGTCCTAGGATTCTATCATTCAGGTACGAAGCACCAAAAGAGGAAAAAGAAGAAACAGGAAGAGTACTTAGGATTCAACATAGTGCCAAGAAAGAAAACCTAAGATTTTGGTGTTGAAGCGTGCCGTTATGATGCCATAAGAAAGAAGGTTTTTTTTAGCCAATGCCGAAGAATTTCGGTTTCTTCTTTTCCCACGGCTGGTGTTAACCAAAACCCTCTTTTGTCCTTTCTCGTCTCTTTATTTCTTAATTTTTTTTTTTCATTTTCCTTCTTCTCTTCGGCATGTGGGGAACGCGGACGAAAGGACAAAGTACAAATTACTACTACTAACGGCAATAGTACGTATCTATACGGACTACTATAGGTACTCGTACCCGCAATATATTTGGTGTTGACTGTGAAGTAGTACAAACAGTCTCCTCTCGAAGATGGAGACTCAAAGATGGAGTCGGTGTCCCCTACAGCACACAATAGGAGTGAATCGGGCTGAAGTGGGAGACAGAGTGTGACGGTGAAGTTACATTTTACGCAAGCGGCGGCGGCCATTGCTATCTGTTTGTACGCACGGAAGCACAATGGCCAGCTGCGAGCATTCTGAAGTGCTTACCGGCACAGAATGAGTGCGAGTTTGTGGGAGAAGGACGGCTGCGGCTTACTGGTACTGTCCTCTGTACTACAAGTGGTAGGTACAAGTATACGAGCAGAGGAAAGGTCTGAGACAGGGGAGACAGGGCCTTCGGGGATCCATGAAGCAGGGGGCGTGCAAATATCGCCGCAACCCTTGGCGCGAGGCGTGAGGTGCGGGATGTGAGGTGTGAGGTGAGCGACTAAGCGGCTCTGACGGCTATATGAATATCATCTAGATTGATGCATGGGCGAAGGTCCCAAAGTGTTAAGCTTATATGCAGCTACGCAGTATGGATCTCGGGTGGCACAAAGCTTCTTGCTTCGTTTTCGTGTGCGTCCCAAAGAGGAAATGGCCGAGTTGAAAGACTCACACGCTGTCTTGGAGCCTGGGAAATGAGTGCAGCGATTACGAAACGACGACGTACTTGCACAGGTGTACGAGGCTGCGTCGCGTCCGAGCTTCTGAAGACTGAAGGAAAACATAGGGCGAGGAGGACAAGAAGACGCCGGAGTGCAGCTGGAACAACATGACAGCCTGTGGCTCGGACTCTGCTGAGAAAGGGCCGAATGCACAAGCAAGCAATGTGATTTCTCGGTTTGTTTGCTTTTTGCGCCATAATGCCAGCCAGTTACTACAGGTACGGCACGTCCAGCAGCTCATGCAGGCCCCAGGCCAAGCCAAGGGGGGCGGCTCTTGGGAAAGACGAGGCGCTTTGATTCGACCCGTTGGACTGTCTCATTTGTCATAGCCTTGAGATGGAAAACCCGACATTTCTGTATGAAGGAGACCGTCAGGACGAGGCACAAGAGCGGTCGATAGATAAGACTGGGACCCCTCCATTTACTACAGTAAGAGCGGAAACAGCGGGGAAGCTTTCTCACAGGGTCTACAGCAGCGAAGGGTAGCAGTGGTAATGCCACTATTACATGTTGAGAACTTGTTTTGATTTTTGTCATTGGTCAGACTGTATTACTCCTGTCTCTCTCTTATTACTCTCTCTGTCTCTTGTCTTTTTGAACTGTCTTTCTTCCATGTTGCCGAAGCTCGGCTATTGCTTGTGGTGGCACAGTCACTGACCTGACAACGGAAGCTGAGAATAGGTTACGTCGCAGTTTCAACCGTGTCTTGTTGGTGAGTCAAAAGAACCAAGAAAAAAAAGTGAGTGAGTGAGTGAGTTCAATGTTTAAAGTGGTTAAGGCTACTTTGACATTATTCTGTCATTTCTTGCCACCCGGCTTCTTGAATTCTTTCTTTCTTGTTTCCTTTTTCTCTGCTCTCGGATTTCGAAAAGCGGAGAGCGAATGAATGCGACATACTGTAGGTAGTAAGCAGACATGTATTTACTTACATACATGATGCTGCCAAGGACTAGCTGAGTATGTACGCATACACTACGAAAAGCAGTAAGGTCGCAGTGGCCGGCAGCACTAGTGGTTGATTTATGACGAGAGAGAGGCTTTTTTGTTTTCGTTTTTCTTGCCTTAGGCCAGATTCAGCTCGTGGCTGCAAAAAGCGAGGCGAAGTGAGGCCGGGGGCTTTAGTTTAGGCATCCAAATAAAAAAGGGCTCGTTTGGCTGTCTGCCTTGAAGTAGCTGCCTCAAGGAGCGCTGGTGCTGCATACCGCGATGCATGGGTTCGGAGAGATATTCTCTGGGTGCTGCAGAGGCATGTATGTAGATGTAGTCATGGTGGTGATGACAGCATGATACAATGACAGCATGATACGATGATACATTGACAGCATGGCAAAGTGTTCAACTACTGTGTTTGCGAGGACTCCAGGCATGAAACAAGTCCGAAGCCCGCTTGGCTAAGCGGTATAGCGTGTCACTAGTACTAACTTGACATGACAAGGTGATCAGTTCGACTCTGATAGTGGGCATCTCTTTTTGCGGATTCCCTCCGTGGGAAGACTTGATTTTCCCTCTTTTTGCTTGTGTTATTTTTGCTACAGGGTAATTCCTATTCTTGCTGGGCTACAGTATATTGCATCCTATTTTCCACCTGTGCACAGCCAACCGACCTAGGAGTCTAAATCGAGAAAGGATGAAGGCACTAAATTAGATGTTTGACTGGAAATGGGCTGCGTGCATGATAATGATACCTACTAGGTACTCCTAGCAGTAGCTCTGTCATCAAGCTGCCTGGCCCATTCATCTATCCCGACTTATGCAGCCGAATGCGTGTATGAAGAAGATCATTTAGGTGCACGGCTGTGTGAGTTGAAATTGCTACTACCTACCTACTACTATACACGTATGTATGTACGCGCCCTTCCATGTCATGGCATCTGTCCTTATGACTCAGTATTTTCCGCCTCAGCCTCATGTCCACGCTGCTCTGCCTACGTCATCTGGCCCATAGTCATTTTAATCTCTCCTTCTCTGTCTCTTCTTTTTCTACTGTATTGATACGTGTTTCTTACCATTTAGCCAGTGCGAGACCCGGGTTATGTAAGCACATGGGCAAGTCACACTGCCACCAAGAAGCGGGGGATTATTAACAACCAAAAGGCACAAGGAAAAAAGGAACATGCGTCGGTATTTCTGTCAGGCTAAACACGGGGTCCCGCAAAAAAGTTGCCCCTCATGTTTGGCTCCAACTGAAGCTGGAGCTGGACAGGCGACAGCGAGAGGCTCTTTTTTGCTTGCCTGATTAGCCAGCAGCAGATGAGTGACACGTAAAGCAGAAAATACGTGGCCTGATGGTAGTTGGCATATTCTCGAAGCTATAGCTGGCATCTTTTTTTTTTTCCTCTCTATATTTATGCGAACGCGAGACAGAAAAGCCGACCCCTCCTCCCGCATTGCAACTCTCCTTTTTTTCGGCTGCATTCGTCGTTCGAGGGGTTAATAAGCTACGGAAAGAGAGCAGGCCGAAACCGAAGATCCGAAACTTTACGGGCGACAAGAGAGACGAGACGTGAAGCTTCTCCTGCGCGCGCGCCCCCTTTTCTCTTCTTCTTTTCGCTGTTGAACAGTAAAGCCTCCTTGCCTGCTATTTTGAACGCAATAAGAGCCGAACGAAGCTTTCCCCGCATCGCGTGTTTGACTCGGACGGCAAATCGGACGGCAAGCAAAGGAATCAAGCTAGAGGGACGAAGTAGACCATACGCGACACACAAAATACCGACGCAGAATACTGTACAGCGAGGGAAGAGAGATTTCTCTTATCTGTACACGAGAAAAGAAGACTTTTGAGAGCAGCTTCTACCAAAGCCTCTCTTCACGCCGCGCGACAAAACTATACCTTTCCCTACACCCCTCCCGAGACCACCAAAACCATCGCAAACAATGTCATCCTTCTTCGTCGACCTCTGGGAGGGCATCTTCACGCCCGGCCCGACGCCCACCATCCTCAAGGCCACAAACATCACCTTTGCCGCCCTGCAGGTCGTCCTGCTGTCGCTCCTGTTCGCGACGTACAGCGTGCACTTTATTGTGCTGTCGGTGCTGTGCGGCGGGCTGTGGTGGTCGATCAACTGGTTCGCGCGCGAGCTAAAGATTGCGCAGGCCGCCGAGGCGGACAAGAAGAAGAGGGAAGAGGAGAAGCAGAAACTGCAAGGTGGGGACGGGTCGGGTTCGAGCGATACAGAGGTTGAGGGCAAGGTCCCGAGACGGACGACGAGGAGTAGCAAGAAGAGTGCTGCTGCTGTTGCTGCTGTCGCTGTCCAGGCGGATGCTGAGCCTTTGGAGAAGAAGGGCGAGGTGAAGCAGCGGGCGGTGCTGGAGCCGCAGTCGAGTGCTAGTACGGAGGATGAGTGGGAGAGGGTTTCGGAGAGTGAGAGGTAGAATGAGAAGTGAAGATGTGAATATATATGAACTGGACTGTGTGAAATATCTGTGAAATACGAGGTCTGTTCATGTATCAAAGAGTGTATATATACTTGGCATGTCGTGTGCGATAGTGGATACAAGGTAAATATCGTGATATACTTTGCCTTTGGTATCTTGTTCTCGTAGTAGGTGTATGATTAGAGGTCATTAATTGTATGGGCACCGATGCTCTCTGAATCTCTCTATAATGTTGGTAAATTGTCAATGAATTTGCATCCAATCCGCGAGATGAGCTTCCTTCTCGTCTCTCTAGAAATTCTATATCTTATACTCTCTATACATAATATCAAGCTGAAACAAAAGGAGAAAAAAAAGAAAAAAAAAAAAAAGCCATGAAAATAAACAACATCAAAAAACATAGAAATCGTATCATCCCCTCCCCCACGCCGTCACGCTCCAACGCTCCCACGCTTTACAATAACATTTAAAAACAAGATATATATCAAAACCTTTCATCAGAAAAGAATGAAGAGAAGAACGCATAATACCAGCAAGAAGAAAGCGTTTCATCACTTCTTCTCTACAGCCTTCGCAGCTTATGCGTCATTCGTGCCGCAACCAACATGCTCATCGCCCCTATAAACAGACAAACCGCAATGGCATTCGTTCCGCCACCAACCTCCTTTCCTTCAGCCTCGGCCGCCTCCTTGGTCTCGTCGTGCAGCTCGGGACTCTTGCCAGGCTCCATGATGGCGAAGACAATGGTGGAGATGAAGGTGCCGATGAACTGCGGGAGGGTGGTGTAGATGTTGAGGATGCCAAAGTAGATGCCCGAGAGCTCGCCTGAAGAAGAGGACAAAGAAGAAGCTGGTAAGCCGCTGTTGCTGTTGCGGCGGGTGGAGGTAAGGGGGAGGGCGGCTGAAGGGTCTTGGGCGCCGCTGAGTTTGTTGACTTCGATGCCGAGGAAGGCTGTGGGAGCCCACATGGCGATGGCCCATGGACTAGAGGTTTTTTTTTTGGTAATTAGCAAATGCTTTTATGCTCAGGGGGAAGGAGAAAGAATTGGACGTGGGGGGGTTATATATGTGTATATATGTTACACATCCCATGAGAGTAGATGGAACTTACATGCCGCAGACACACATGAGAATCGTGGCAGACATAAAACTCTTCGCCAGGGGCGCCATAAACATGGCTGCCGCAAACATCAGGTGTCCGCCAATCCACGCCGTCAACAGATCCGGCTTCATCCTATCAAGCCTCTCAAGTAAGCCCGCCATGGCCCGCGGAGGACGGTGCGTGTAAGTCTCATCAGTAGGGGACCGCACAATCATGGGCAAGAAGAAGGCGCCGACAAAGCTGACAGTAGAGTAAATCATCAAAGCCGCGCTGCCGATGCGGCCAATTTCGCCCAGCACGTCGGTGCCAGTCTTTCTCGAGCCGGGGGGCATGTCGTAGCGGAAGTAGGTCTCGCCCACCCAGGTGGTGCTGTAGAAGAGGAAGGGGAACCAGCCGATCCAGGACCAGAACTGTGCCCAGCAGATGGCCTGGACGCGAGGCGGGAGAGTCAGCAGCGTGGAGCGGATCTGGTGGAAGACCTTGAGGGGGCCTTCGTCGGGGAGCTTCTTGGTGATGAGGGCGCCGGGGGACGTGGGCTGGAGGACTCGCTCGGTGACGGCCCAGCACGTCACGGATGTGGTGCCCAGGATGGCCATGGCGGCGATGACGGTCAGTTGCTTGAACTGGGAGTCTCCTAGGCCCGGGCCAAAGAGGCGGACGAGGTCGATGGAGCCTGCGCCGTAGCCGATCATATGGCCGATGGCGTTCATGCGACTTCCTGGAGACGATAGAGTCAGCAGCTGGATGCTGAAATGAGTGAGACACTCTATAGCAGATTTTCACTCACCCCAGGCAGCACCAGCCTGCTGCTTCTCAATGGGAAGCGTATCGACAATGAGACTCCTGGCACACGACATGACTACATAGACACGCCCCAACCGTCAGCAAAGACAACACCAATAAACAACAGCAAAAAGGGGCATCATCCTCCAGCACTCACTCATATTAATGGCAAAATCCACCGCATAAATCGACATCACCGCCAACACCACCGTAAACCGCCTCGTCGCATCGCCCCCGTCATCGCCCACGACCGCCGCCACAATCTCCCTCGTGAAGCCCAGCACCAGCAGACACGCCGACACAATCGCCGCGCCCACCATCATCAGCGGCCGGCGCCGGCCCCAGCTCGACGTGCTCTCGTCGGCCACGACGCCCACGATGGGCTGGACGATGAGGCCCGACAGCGGGCCGGCGACCCAGACGAGGGAGGTGTTGCTTTTGGTGAGGCCGAGATTGAGGAGGTATGGCGTGCAGTCTTTTTGTAAGTCGTTGTGTTAGCCATGTGTGCGATGTAAAAGAATGAGATTTAGAAGAGTTGGAAAAAAAAGAAAAGAAAAGAAAAAAGAAAAAAAAGAGGTATCCCTCAGTTGTGTAAAACTCATGTTCATCACAACATGAGCATCTCAGATTCACCCAAAACTTACACGTCATCTCAATCCCCCAAGTAAATCTAAAAATAAACGCAACGCAAATCAGTCAAAAAATCCAACCAAAAAATAAATAAATAAATAAACCAAATGATTTTCATTAAAAAAAAAAAAAAACCATAAAAAAATACTCACGTAATTCCTATCGTGCAAAACGTCAACAACACCATCCGCACCATCTCGGAATTCCCCTTAATCGACGCCTGGCCCGTCAAGGCATATGCCGCCGCCATCGTGGGCTTGGGTGTTCTTGGGCGCACGCGCACCCGCTGCTTGGCTTAGGAAAAGATGAAGGGAAAAAAAAAAAAAAAAAAAAAAAAGGAGTCGCCGTAACGCCGCAAGGAAATGGGGTTAATTCTTTAAAAGAAAGCAAAACTGCACTGCTAGTAATTTCTCATCGCCCGCTACCGTCCATCGTCATCCTCTTTTTTGTTGTTGTTGTGTTGTTCTCATTTCCCACAGCTCCCCATGTTTGAGATATGCTGCTAAAAGAAAGGGGTGTCGCGTTCCCACCGCTATTATTAGCCCCCTGTGAGACCCTCGGTCGCAAAGCACTCTCAAATCTCCGTCCTAGACTCGAAACAGTCATGGGTCACGCAAAGCCTCGTATCGCCAGCGGTTACTCCGTAATACCTCGTAAAATGAGCCCTTTATCAGGCGGGTGGAAAAATATTATTGCTCTTTCAAATCTCGTTTTGGCAGCGAATAAATACAAGGAATAAATAGAATAGAATACATGTTATACAGTCGACTGCTGTCAAGCGCGCTCCGCAATGCTCGAGCCATCATCGTACAAAAAATAGGAAAAGTCACATAATGGTATCTTTCGGCTCAGATCTGTCTACTTGTGTGTTTTGATATGGTAGGTAGGATATGTAGCACCCTACATCTATCATCCTCTTATCCATCAAGCCACTGGCTTTTCCACCCCTTGCACCGGGCATCGTTGCCCCAACGCCTTTAATTTGGACAAGGCATCTCAAATGCCAAAGAGACGAAGAAAAGCATCATAAAAGTTCCATCCTTCTCAGAGAGCCACGATCCGAAACGTCTCCTCTCAGCCTATGCATCTCTTGGCTGTAGCTCCATCATGAGGAATCAGATCAGGAGCCTGAAACAAGCGGGGAGAAGAAACCAAGCAGTAACAGGCTGAAGATCAATCAATCAATCGCGCTTCTTCCAATGCTAAGTGATGAGATGCGATGAGAAGAGGCGAAAAGCTCCCCCCAAAAACCTAACAAAAAAAAAAAAAACATGAAACAATAATTTTTTAAGAAAAAAAGAAGAAAACGCCTGGTTGCTTGCCTATCCCTCCTCAAATGCCATTGGTTGTTGTATACACGTTGCATCTTCTTGATGCTGGTCCTGAATTTCCATGATAAGAAATAAAAGTAAATCCGTCGCTTCGTTTTTTTTATTCATTCGACTTGTCCACCTCGCGCCAACGCCATGGTCAAAGTTCATATACGCGCTGTCTATGAATCGGCTAGTTTCGCAAAATGCTTGGACCAAATCCAGCCCACCTGGTCCGACGGGTCATCTTGGTTCTTTGCGAGCCAGAGCTCGCCCTTCTCGGCAATGACGTCAAAAATCTATGAGCAGAGTCAGTATAAGACATTCCTTTTACGTCATGTGAGTATATGTGTATGCATCATATCGTACCTCGCCGGCTTGGTATGTCAGATAAGGATATCCAGCCTCGTGCTTTGTTGTGGAAATATTAAACTCGAATAGCGATGCAGCGAGCCAGAGAACATTGTATCCGTCCGAAGCATGTGCACGCTCCCGCGATGACGCCCTTGAAGACCGCTGGCTCTCCTCGGGGCCGTCTGGGAGAGGCAGGGCGGAGTGAAACAGGTTCGAGAATCTGCGGCTATCATTCTGGTGATAGCTGGAGTAGAACGTGTTGCCAGAGTCTCGCCGAATGTGAGGTGCTGACTCTGAGCTTTGCCTTGACGTCGCCATTGCCATTGCCATTGCCGATGAATCGAAGCTCCTACCCGTGCTCGGCCGAGTGTTGCCAAGTGATCGGGAGCCTGTTGGCGCCTCGGCTGATCGGGGAGATCCCATCCCTCCTTGGTTGTTGGAGAGGCCTGCATAGAAATCTCTATAGTTGTACTGGTGAGGACTGGGAGCCGTTGCACCAAGGCCAGTGGCATTCGAACTAATAGGAGAAAGAGTAAACGAGCCACTATGCCGTTTACCAAAGTCAGGTGCCGGCAGGACAGGTGCTGCCTCGCCATTCACCGACTGACTCAGTGATCTGTTCTCTGCTTCCGATGTCCGTCCCCTGGTTCTGGGAAGGGCGTCTTCTCCGCTTGTCGTTGACATTGAAACCCGTCCATGATAGGCTGAGTTGATGATGCCAATGTTGGACATCATCTCGTTTGCATAAGGGAAGTCTCGCTGGAAAGCTGCCATAATGTCTTCGAGTGCTGGCATCTCGGGTGAATCCGCTAGCACAGCTCTCATCTTTTCCCTCCATATAAAATACCAATCGGCTTGGATGTTTATGAGGTTGCTCAGACAAATATTTCCCATCTTTTCGGTCAACGCTGATAGCTTTGGAAGCTCCTTGATTAGCGTATCGTTGAGAGCCTCATACTGTTCCACGAGCTCCTTAAGCTTGGGATCTATGCTTTTGCCTGCTTTCTTTAGTTGTTCTGCACGCTCCCAAACAATTCTTCGCTTTTGTCTCTTCTTCATGGCCAACGAGGGGTTCCCGTAGGATTTGATGACATGTTCAAAGGGTTCGATGACATGCTTCCGTATTTGAGTCAACTAAATTAGAAAAATAAGAAAAAAATAGATCAGTAACTAGTCCTATTAAGCAGATTGACTGGGGATAAAGGCGGAGCCCTTACATGCAGCTCGAGCGTTATCTTCTCGATATCGCGAATTGATATATTAAACTGAACCCATTTACTCTCCAGCTCTGGGAAGCTGCCTGGTTGAAGCCGCATCACCAGCTCTATCGCCGACAAAAATTGTAAAAACTCGTGCACATATGACGAAACTTGCCGGGTGTAGAACTCGACATCGCGCAGAACAACTTGTAGCCGCAGGTAGTCATCGCTGAATCTTTCCTCTAGCTTAAGGTATTCAGGGTCTTCCGGTTCGCGGGCACCACCCTGTAGTTTGTCCACCTTTTTACCAAAGGCTCGAGCGAGGCCAGCTTTGACGTCGGACTCCTTACGTTTTCGACCGACGATTTGTCCAACCAGCTCAAAGTTCTTCTTCGTCTTGTTAATCTCGATAATGGCATCTTCAAGGGCCTCCTTGGCTACTAGAAGCGGCTCTCGGTCAGGGTGATCCTGGGGCGTGTGCTGGAGGAGAGTCATAATCAGATTGGGATACTTGGTGATTCGTTGCATCGGTTTGATGAGGAGAGAATCCAAGTCCCAAGCAGTTGTAAGATCTTTGGCAACTTCATTACACTCGTTCAACCATATCTGCACCGTTGGGTCTTGTTGAATCTGGATGAGCTTTTTTGCTGCCTGGTCACTGCTTCTCAAGAAGCCTTCGTGGGCAAGCTTCATCCTCTCCATGTTGCTTTGGAAAGCTGGACCAAGTGAAGTCTCACGGTCTTTGTTGTCGCTGAGGTCAACAATAGATGACTGGCTTTGCTCTGAGTAGAAGGAATCATCCTTAACGGTGAGGGACCGGCCGCTCTTCGGGACATATATGCTGGCAACCGCTTCCTTGAGTATGGCGAGGAATGAAGTGTGAAATTCAATAATCTCATCGCTATTTCGAAAGATGAGCTTGGATATCTTCGCATCTAGCTTGGGGCAAGCTTCTGCGGTGCCTTTGTAAATCTCCTCAATAATATTCATGTCTCTTACGAAGACGGCTTCAGTGTCGACAAGCTCTTTGATCACGTTTCGCCTCTGGATCAAACGGTGTCGCTCTTCGCTGCTCAGGCCCTCGGCTTCTTGGATGAAAGATCTGGCGTCGCTATCCACGGCACCCCTGCCATCAAAATACTGATCTGTGGTCTCCATGGACGTCATGTCCATCATCGATAGGGGAGTTTCTGAGTGATGGGAAATGTACTCTCCGCTTCCGCGGTCGGAGTTAACGAGAGTGCTTCCATATTGAGACTGCTCATAAAATACGCTCGACGTTTGCGATTCGAGGGCCGAATTTCGTCCAGAGTATGGAAGAGGTGGTGGCTCGTGTTTTGGAGACGACAGGTATGAAAAGTCAGAAGTTGCCTCCGTTGATAGATAAGGAATAGAGAAGCCTCCGCCGGTGTCTACTTCTGGGAGTTGCTGGCCGAGCTGAATCGATGACCGCGTTGAATCGACCGAGGGGCGGACACCACCTGCTCCACTATAGGAGAAACTTCTTAGAGAAGAGTCATCTCTCCCAGAAGATTCAGATAGCTTCCACGAAGCCGCCCGCATATCCGGCGACTCTGAAGCCTCCGAATGTGTGCCGTCAACAGAGACGTTTGTCCATGCGGTTTGGTGACTTGATCTATCGGCTCGAGATATCGGAGGAGGGGCCAACAGCTTGTTTGGTGGGCCTGCGTCGGTATGGTCGTCGTGAGAAGGATAGAGAAGATCATCAAAGGTTTCTATATCAGATGATGCACATGTCGAGGCCCTATTCGACGAGAGATGACCACCATAGCGGTATGGAGATCGCTCGTCCTCAATCCCATCCCGATCATCTGTCTCTTCGGTACAAGCATCGGTAGCGGCATCATCGATATCGGGGCGCATGCGATGAGCCATTGCCGGAACGCTTTCTAGATCGGAGTGGCAGTCAGATTCATCTTGAATGTCCAGCCTAGGATAAGATGCGGCCTGAACAGCCTCTTCGGGAGCTGGAACTTCGTTGGTCAAAGGCTGTGGCAGTATGTTCGCAATGGGCTGGTAACTTTGATGCACAGGGGGTTCGAATGAAGCCTCTTGATGCTCATTGTTGTAATAAGCCTCAGGACTGAACTGCTCTTGGCCGTCGACCTGGCTATATGACACTGGAGTATTTTCTTGGTCAGAATAATTTTGGTGGTCGAGGCTGTGGTCGAGGCTGTGGTCGTAGTCGCCGTCGTGGACGAGATGGTGAGGATGCGCCGCAGGAGACGGCCGCGGCGGCGATGATAGAAAGTCGTCATCATCATCAAAGGGGCTTCGGTAGTGAGAGCGTTCTCGCGTCGGCACTATTATTTGCGGGCTGAGCGGCTGATCGGACATAGCCAGGTCAGAAAGCTCTGCCTGTGGCTCTATATCAAACTCTGTAACGGCAGAAGTAAATGAGACGGTTGACAGTGGCCGCTGGGCTTTGGTTACGTTAGCGGACGGTGAAGCTCCAGGGAAGGTTCCAGGGATGCCAAGTGTCGGCGAATCAGCATCCTTGCCGAGTGCTGTGCGCGAGGCTGCAGCTGTCGGGGTTTCTGGAAGGGACTCTCCCTTCTCCACAACATGAGTGCCGTGATCAGCTGGGAGCTCCCCAGGCAGCTCATTTGCCAGCCCTGACTGGGGGGAAGGACTATCAGCCTGCCCTGTTGGTCGTGTCCCTGTCTCTGCTTCTGGAGTTGCATCCCCCTCTGTGGTATCTTTGTTTGCATCTTCTTCTTTGTCTCCAGCAGTCACAGTGGTGGGTGAATTCGTAGCTGTGACTGTAGACGTGGCTGCAGTTTTGGCCTTGGCTTCCTCCATCTGTTTCCGCCTCCTCTCCACCGCTCTTTGGCGCGCCGCCTCAACAGCCTGACTTTCGCGGATGGTCTTTGTGTATGCTAGTCGAATATGTTCTCGGCGCTGTGCAAAGTCTATAGGTCCCACAGCTATTATCTTACGCTTCGCCGGGTCATATGTCTTTGAAGAAGAGGGTTCTTTGACATTATCCCTGGCAGATGACCGTGCGGGGGGGTTCGTCTTGGCCGTTTCCTTCATTCGGGAGCTTGCTGTTGTCGCTACGGAGACTGGCTGTCGTGGCCGAGAGCTCCTCAGAGGCGGTGAAAGCTTGGGCGGTGCAGCGGACACGTACGCTTGGAGCCGGTTACTGCTGCCACTGGGCGTAACTAAGCCTGAAGGGGGTTGTTTTCGAGGTGTTTGGGTGGGTGTTTTTGCTCGAGTCGTAGTGGGATTCGCCTTGGCCTGCCTGCTGCTGCTACGAGCATTGACAGGCGGTCTCCTGAGTGTAGAGGGCGAATTCGATCGTGAGGAAGCGGGACTGGAGTCGCTTGGAGTGGCCAATCTCCTGCTGATAGACACTGGCAATTTGGAGCTGGCACCTGTTGGCGTGTGCGAAGCTTGTGGAGCAGCTGCAGCTTCTGCTGCTGCAACTGCTGTCGCCGTTGCTGTGGCTGCAGCGAGTGCTGCTATCGTCGTTGTGGGGGATGCGGGTGATTTGTGAATAAATGGTAGTATGGATATATCGCTGCGAGATCGCGTGTGATGAGGTTTGGGTGCACTCCCTCGGGACATGTGGACGTCCCTGTACCAGCTGGATGGAGATGCAGGCTCGGCTTCAAAGTCGGAGTGGCTGCGTTGACGGCCCCCGAGGCCATGCACGTTGGACTCGGACGTTCTTCGAGGGCGAAGGTTGTCGATGCCAAAGCCGGCCGCGGCAGCTTCGTGCTGACCGGGGGCAACTTCACCGAACAGCAAGCCTGGGAACTCTGAATTAGACTTTGGCGATGGCGCCGGTGGATGGGAGGCTGATGGTGGGGAATTGTGCGGGCGATGTGTTAGAGAGCTGGAGGCGATTGAGTTCCCGTTAGCGGATGTGTCTGGTGGTGGATGGTTTCCTATGCGGTTGGCAAACGACCGCGAACTACCCGGCATTTGGTCGCGTTCAACGTTTCTCGATTTTTGCAGAGGGCGGCTTGACGACGCGGTCGAGGCCGCTGACGAGGGTTGTTTGGACGGGCCTGGGGCGGGGATCCCAGGACGAGGGCCTGCTGACGAGTATGCAGACGAAGAAAGGACTGGCGGCTTGGGCTTTGGTTTGGGCTTGATGGAGTCTTGCCTGATCCGAGCTACCGGAGCCTCCTGGCGTGGAGGAGCTCTTGGAATGGGGTTGGCTCCGCCGGTTTGATCGAAGCGTTTCTTCAGATCCTTAACGCTGGGGGCTCTGACAGCTGAGGAGGATCTCGTCGTCGCGGCTGCCCTGCGGTCGAGGGGGCTCGAGGCGGAGCGCAGACCCTGACGGCCAGCGGTGCGATTTGCAGGCGGCTGCAGGTGTCTTGCAGCAGCCCCATCAGCGTTGGAGGGCAGCGGATGCGGGACTGACGAAGCCATTGGGAGAGACTGCGGTTCGCCGTCAGGGCCGGGCGCTGGCTGAAAGCTCTTGTAAAAGTCGTCAGGATCTAAAGTGGCAGCTGCATGGTCGGCGAGGACTTGGGCATTGGCGTCGTGGGCAGAGCCGGGGATGAATCCCAGCGGGTTAGGGATTGACGTCTGGTTGTCGTAATGGGGATGAGCATTGGATTCAACACCATCCAGGCCCTCGCGCAGGCCGCTGTCTAGGTCCGGGTCCATGTTGGCAATGGCCTGGGCCCGAGCCAGAGCATCACCCGCGCGGTCGACGCTGCGATGGACGATCGATGGACTGAGGGATGGAAAACGACTGGTCAGGGCACGTCGAGGAGAGAGGCCCGCGCAGCACCTGCAGGCATCGACATACGTTTCTGCCGGAGCTTGAGGTGCGTCGTGTTTCTCTCCTGCGAGCTTAGCGGCAACCTCGTTTGTTTTTCTTGCTGGCGGAGGCGAGCGAATGGCTGGTGGCCTCGAGGCAGCTTGTCCCTGTGAGACGTGGGCGAGAGGGGATGGCGAGAGGTGATTGGAAGGCGACGGGGAGATGGGAATCGAGGTGCTGCAGCCTGCAGTCCGGATACGACGCCCTGACCCAACCAGGTCAGCGCATTTAGTGCTGTTAGCACCCTAAAGGCCTGCCCGCAGCCCTGCTCTGAGACCCCAGCAAGGCCCGAAAAAACCTCCCCCCAGCACCTATACTTGGTCCCCTCAGCCCGCCGGGGCATGTCACTGCTCTGCTCCCCGAGTCGCTAGGTCCATTAGTAGCTGTATCTGTCGACTAGTGCTCTGCAGAGCCTAGGACCAACGCACTAACGTTTAACGTACGGGGGCTTTGGAGCTGTTAGAGGTGGACGGGGCGGCTTAGTCCCCGCTGTTAGAGCCCGGAAGTTTTTTTTCTTTTTCTTCCTCCAGCTTCCTTGAAGGCCTCTAGTGGTTCAGGTCCAGCAGCTAGTCCACGCAACGCCAGACTATGTTTCACCTTGTATGGGTAGATCGTTTCCTTATTCTCTCCCTGGTTCCGCTTTCGCGATTCCATCTGCCAAAAAGTCTGGAAATGGAAAGAAAAGGGAGACGATGGAAGAGAGGAGGGAAATGTGTCACCTGCTGTGCGGCAAAACCTCCCGCGTCCCGGCGGTAATTAATTAAAATTGAAGTGATCCTGCTGCACATGTGCATGGCTTGGCTGCGCGTCTCCTTGCAGCTGCTGGCCTCCATCCCTTATCTATGTGAGAATCAGGGGCTTCGGCTTGGCTTGATGACGGAGGTCTGGCAGCAGTCGAGAGCACATATTTGCAGTAGCCGTAGTGTAGGCTTCTTCTGAGAAAAGAGCACATGAATGGCGATCCCGCGCATTGTGCCCCGTGCGAGCGCAGCATTGCACAGGTGCTGCCATGTCGGCGAGGAAATCAAACCACTCCTGATGCGAATTGCGACTCGGATGATGCCAGCAGCCATCAGCTCCATATCCCGAGCCCCCTTCATTTCCAGCGAAATTTCACATGTAACCCTATACGAGCAGCTGCGGCTCCGGAAGCCTTATCGAGAGCCTAGCCCTGCCAACCTTGAATCCAGGCACCATCACAATTGTGGTCTCGCCTTAGTCCATGTAACCAGCCTTATTAATCATGCTTCGGCAGTCGATGTGCTACCACCACCACCACCACCACCACCACCATCATCATCATCATGAGCAGCTGAACTGGATGGATACTCATGCGGAGCTGATTGCGCCAGGTCGGGCCATGGGTTGCAGCGCAGTCTGCTTTGCCATCTGACAGAGCCAAACGCCGTCGACAACAGACGTCGAAAGAGGCTCCAGAGGCCCCCGCCAAGTAGCGCATCGCACCCGATATTTTGCATTGATCTCAATATCGGTAACCAAAGGCGACCAGGTTTCCACGTTCTGCTCTCTCCGATCGCGATCGCGATCCTCGGACGCGGACACGGCGGAGCCTTGTCGACCCTTGCCGGCGCAAATCTTATGACAGCAGCTTCTTAGCACGGAATGGCATCCAATGGCTCGCACGGTATACCGGCACCTCGATCGTGCTGTAAGTGCCCTTGGTGCCCCAGTGCCTGTAGCTGCTAAAGCTGCACACTAATGTAGGGGTTAGTGGCGCTGTGCCGTGCTGAAATATTTCTCAGCTCTGACTAAGGGCAGCGAGATTTAGAGCTCAAGCGCAAGCAATCTGATCTACAGGCAGCCAAAGCCACAGCGCCGCCCGTCTCAGCCACAGCGGCTCATTGATCAGTGGCGCTTGACCCTTGGCGGCTCGCATTTAGTGCCATGTTAACCTGACGCGATAACAAACGAGACGACGCGAACTCACAGCTGCCATCATCCATCCAGAGAGATGTCTCGCGGCAAAAAAAGGAAGCATGGCACAGACGGCGCGTCAGACAATCAAGTTTCTGTTCCATCCAAACATTGTACGCCTGTAAAAAAGGATTTGCTGCTGCAGCACTATCCCCATGTGCGCACACTAAGGCAGCATATGCTCGCAAGCCTCCCAGACACCTCGAAAGTCAGACGAAAAAAGATTGCGGCTCTGGGATCAAGCACAGGGGCCAATGAAATAGAAGTGCAACTTGCCCGTGTGCTTGATACTGCTTTGGTCGGCAGCAGCTGGCCGGCACCAAGATCTGAATCAGAGGAAAACACATGGCAGCAATGGCTATCCTTTTCTCAGAAAGGGGACGAATCTTATGTGACTATATCTAACGGAATAACTTCATCGATTGCGAATCAATCTGAGGTCTGTTTCTGTCCCCCCAATTGCAATTGGTGGATCAGGCAAGGCTAAATAGCCCAATTGTAGCTTCTGGATTTTGTCATCTGGCTGCTATTCTCAAGAGAGAAGCCTGGATCATGGCCTAAACACCTGCTTTGTGATGGCTTCCGTAGAAGTGCTGGAGATGATCAATCTGCTCGGTCAACCATCCCCGGAGTATACAGCCTATATCCTAATTTCCATGTCAAGGCGCTGAGAGAGACCCCGTGGCCACACCTCCTGGCTCTGCTTGGTCAAGCCGGTGAAAGAGTCATGATTAACCTGCTGTCCGAATGCTCTGTGTTCCTCAAGGTTGTTTCAGGCTTAGACAACTACTTACAACTCACTGGTTGGTATCAACGCTCGTGAGATCTTGGGTGTACTCTTATTCTGATCATTGCCTGCCAGGTATTCCCTTGTCTGAGCTGGATGCCGGGATGTCAAATCTCAATTCGAAGCCTCAGCTACGCAAGCCAACGGAGATTACTCTTGTTCGCAGCAGGATATTCTACGCAAAGCCGGCAACCACTGCGAAAGGCCTAGTTCATGCAGGCTTCAAGCATATCCGTACGTCGATTCACTTTATACACGCCTGACATCTGTTTGGATACACCTACTGAGTGATAAATAGATGCCCTTAATCGCTACCCATATATTAAAGAGAGCGCGGATACCAGAGGGAATTGCCAAGATTCTGTAAAGACTCAACAGCAAAACGATGCACACATAACGAAACTAATGATGCACATGTTTCCGCATCAATTCAATCTTCATAACGTCTTTACTTCTGCAACTGATATGAACCAAACAGCTCAAAAATTTCACGATTATACATTTCGTGAGGATGAAATTAGTAAAAGTATGAGAGCCGGCAAATGGTCCAAAGAGAAGGCGTTGCCTAAGCTGCCAAAGCGGCTAAGAGGCACAACGAGAGACCTCGTACGACGATTGCAGGTTCTTCATACTCGATGTTCTTATTTTGAATTGCTTCGATACTATTGTCCGACGTTCCTTGATGAATCTCGTGGAAATAAGAACAGGGTTGGAGATGGGGAATTGCCAACAGCTTCAATCCCAACCCAGAGCCAGGCAACCCGAGCAGATTCTTTCACCAAACGACAAGCTCGAAGGCATCACGCGAATACGTCGCCACTTCCTGAATACAAATCTGTTGTGGAATTAGCATGCCCAACGGCTTGTGTTTCTGCATTTTGTCAGGCTGTCCTTTCAAAGATAATACCAGACAACTTCTGGGGCTGTGAGAAGGACTGCCATAATAAAGCCGTGTTTCTTCGCAAAGTGGACCATTTCATCAAGCTGCGACGCTTCGAGATGATCTCCCTGCATGAAATTACGCAAGAGTTCAAGGTATTTATAAACTCTATAGAACAAGGGGGCTGTACACTCACTACGAGACTTAGGTCACAGAGGTTGCTTGGTTAGAGCCCCCTAGCTGTCAAGGCCAAAAAACTAGCCAGACGGACATGAACAAACGTTACGAATTATTTCACGAGTTTCTTTATTATGTTTTTGATTCCCTTTTGATACCCCTGATTCGCAGCAATTTTTATGTCACAGAATCGAATACCCATCGGTTGCAAGTTTTTTATTTCCGCCACGATATTTGGAGGCTGATCGCGGAACCGTCAATGTCGAGCCTCAAAGAAGGGATGTTTGAAGAGATCAAGTTGAAGGAGGCGACAAGAATTCTCGATTCAAGGCGTCTTGGGTTCAGTCAATTGAGACTATTGCCCAAAGGTACTAAGCTACGTCCCATAATGAATCTCAGACGCAGGCAAATGATGGACAGCAAACGCGCCAGGTTGCTTGGACCTAGCATCAATTCCCTCCTCAAGCCCATTCATGCGGCACTCAAGTTTGAAATTGTACGTATATATTGACTTAGCCCTTTAGTCTCTATTCTTTCTGAAAGGGAGGGTATATGTATTTCAAGCTAATGAAGCGCAGCTCATGAACCCATCCAAGCTGGGATCAACCCTTTTCGCGGTTGGTGACATTTATGAGCGTCTCAAGGGGTTCAAAGACTCCTTGGCGCCAAATAAGCATCATGCATTTTACTTTGCAAAACTGGACGTCAAGGCTGCCTTTGATACAATACCTCAGTCATCGGTTCTAAAGCTGATGAGGTCGGTTCCCAGTCAGAGTCGTTACGTTATAACGAAGCATGCGGAGGTGAAACCAGGAGAGCGACTGGGCCTCACGGATGGGAAGAGCGCATCCAAGCCCGTACGCCGGTGGCATTCTACAGCCATAGCTGAGGGAGACCCAACATCATTTCTCGATCGGTTAGAGAGTGGTATGGGAAACAAGAAGAAAAACACAGTATTTGTCGATAGCGCTGCCCTTCAAACTCACGACACTCGTGGCCTTTTAGCTCTTTTATCCGAACATGTTGGGCGCAATATCGTCAAAATTGGAAAGAAGTATTACCGACAGAAAAGGGGCATCCCACAGGGCTCCGTTTTGTCGACATTTCTATGCAATTATTTTTATGCCGACTTGGAAGCTCAGCATCTGCGTTTTCTAGATGAACCAGACAGTCTTTTGCTGAGGCTTGTTGACGACTTTTTACTCATCACGCTAGACAAGGACAAGGCCGTTCGGTTTGTCGAGACAATGCACCAGGGAGTTCCTGAATATGGTGTTGAAGTAGGCCATGACAAGACATTAGTGAATTTCGACATGGATATTGATGGCGAGATTGTGAAAAAACTCGCCAAGGGAGCTAAATTTCCATACTGCGGTACATTTATCGATTGCAAAACGTTGGAAATTACAAAAGATCGAGGCCCAAGCAAGGACATTGGTACAGTTCCCCAATGATGCTCCTTTATAATGAAACGTTTGGGGCATTTACTGACCATACGCCTTCTCTACAGATATATCAGCCTCCATCACTGTTGACTTTGGCCGATGCCCTGGCCAGAACTTTCAACGCAAAGTGCTCAGTTAGTGACCAGGATATTCATCATACTATTTCGCTATAGAGCTAACTAACGTGATATTGCAATATAGACTCGTTTAAATACCAATCTCACCTTATGTTTTTCGATACGGAGCACAATTCGGTTGAGACTGTCATAAGCTCCTTACACGGCGCATTTTCCGAGACTGCGCTGAAAATGTGGGCTTATATACGGTGCCTGTCTACATCTACTCAGCTTACGGCAAGTCTAATAATCAGTGAGTTAAAAAAAAACAATGTCATGAGTAACGAGGCTATTTCGAGTGCTAAACACTACTGATATAGGTACGATTAAGAAAGTTGTAGACATTGCCTTCTTAATCCTCACGAGTAAATGGAGGAAAATACGATTTGAAAAGTATGCGTGCGAGATTCGCAAGGCGCAGGTTATAGCGTGAGTTTGAAAATAGAAGAACATATTGGAACATTGCTAAAAGTACTTTAAGCACTGGATATTCCGCGTTTTTGGACGTGCTACATCAACGACAAACGAGATATGGCGAGGTAATCGCCTGGTTAAGAGAAGAGACTACCCGGCTTGCCACAGCGAGGTAGATGTCAAGCTTTATAGGTAAATAATACAAGATCTATGAAAAAAGACTAGTATACACCGCTCGTAATATAACTTTGAGCATTGAACCCAACAAGAATTCAAAAGAATACCATCCAGCTTTCCATATAATATGTCCCAGAGATATTGAGACCCGATAATTTACATAACATCTATAATGCTATCCCGCTTTGCCACCACGTTTGTCCAAGATACAAGCTGGGCAAATGATCCTGATCCCAACGCCACCAATGATCCCCCTCGTTGCCAAATCCCAAAGCCAGAAACGGGGATGCTGGAACTGGCTCAACTAGCCACAGCCCCGTCGACGAACAGTCGTCCATAAATAAAGGTGCCGTGAAAAACAACCACGTCAAAGTAAACAAGAGATTCACCATCCGAGACACAAACCGCGGCATCTGCACCGGCACATACAATCCAATGAACCGTGCCGTCCATTGCTGCAGTAGAATGCCCGCCATCTGCAAGAAAAAGAAGATGGGGGCCCTCCAGGGCTTCGTTTTAGGTGTAGAGGTAAAGCTCCCCGAAGCATGTAGGACGCCCGACTGCAGGAAGGAAATGAACATGGTTACGGCAGAGGCCAGCTGCGTGCCCCTATTCAAGTACCCCTCTCGAAGGAGGTAGGTCGCCGGCGCGGCAAACTGCATGCGAAAAGTCTGGTGCCACCACCCTCCCCACCACCCGGCGAGGCCTCGTGCAAAGACTTGCTCGAAAGAGCCAAAAGTCGAAGCAAACTGCCACAGCGCCCCGCGGGAAGGGTAGAAGCGGCTGGCAAGCCAGTACTGGACCAGGTCGGACACGCTGAAGACGGCCTCGATGGCAGCGTACACCCCGAGGAGGGAAAATGCTTCTCTGTATGCGAGGAGGAGCCATGAGGGGACATCACGGAGATGCGGTGGGAGGGCGACATCGCCTTGGTGATCGGGCCCGAGGATGAAGTAAGGGTCTTTCTTCATGTACACGGATAGGAAGTCCAGGACGAAGTAGAAGACGACGATGTTGGTAAGGCGTCCGCGGACAAATTCGCCGGTGGTTAGGGGGCGCTTATACCCGCTTCTGCTGACTCTGGGGATGGCGTCTACGTCCACCTTGTCTCCGTGGGAGATTTGGAGGGGGATTTGAGGCCGGGGAAGAGTTGTAACAGACCAGTTCCACCCTGAATGAAAGAAATTGTTAGCTAGACTATCATCTTAGAGCCAAACGTCAAAAGATTTCATGCCATTACTCACCAGAACATCGGAAGCAGAGTATTAAATCTGTCGTCCATGCCAGTCTCTCCAAGAAGCCTCCATCCGAAGGATAAGGTTCCCAGACATACTCAAACTCATCCCGCTGCGTCTCATCTTTTGGAGTTCCGTTCGTTGACATCGTCTTCCGAGCTCGAAGCGCATTTCCACTTCCACTGCCGTCCTCTGGTGCTCCATCGTGCCCGGTTGACCTCATTTCGGAGTGCATATCACCATTCGTCACTTTCACTTTCATTGGAACCCCATTCTTATCCTTTTTCGCCCTCCGCACGACCCTGGCAGCGTCAAACTGCGGCCTCGCCCAGATGAGCAGGTTCATGCTCAAGATTGTGCCCCATGTTGACGCCAGCCCAGACGCATACGCACACGCCGTATTCGCGCTCGACGTGTACACCAGATGGTAGACATTGGACCAGATAATGAAGGCCATGGCAAGCCACCTCGTGTGATAGAACCACGTCCGACGCTTATGCGGGACGGCCAGCCACAGCGCGGGCACGACAAACGGGGCCAGCAGACAAAAAGGTATCAGCAGAGGCTTTGCGCGGCCATCGGCAACAGCGAGCTTGAAGGCGTCGGCATAGGCCGTCCGTACGGCGTAGGCGAAGCCGGGAGTGGGCATTTTGGCGATGTTGCTGAGGTCTGGCGCTCTGCGCGAGGACAGCGATGACGCTTGTGAGAGCACATCCATGATGGCGACCAGTTGGCTATTATATCGATGCCGTCTCTTCTCTTCTCTTTCTCTTCTCCTTTCCCACCCTTTTCGATTGTGTGGTCAACCGCAGTCCAAGTTGAGGACTGTCTCCCAGTCAGCCGATATGCATTCGCCTGGACTTGGATCATGACGCACAAGAAGCACGAGTCTCAGTCCAATCCCACATGTGAGTAAGACTTTAGGCGGGCCCGCGCTTGTGAATATTTGCCCGTACGAGTAACAGGTCTGCCGAAGCCATGCGCCGCTATTAGTGTGAGACAGGAGGAGACAAAGGCGGTCTGGTGACGCTTAAAGCTTCAAAACGCTCGTGGCGTTTTCTCTAGGGCCATCCCACAGAGACTGACACCTGCTGCTCCGGAGGATATTCAGCCTATCGGGAGGTGATGCGACGGGCTGGAAATTAAACAACGGGGCCCTTACAAGGGCGGGTGGCAACGCTAATGGTGATCTTTTGCTGCGCAGTGATTTCTTGGTGTGATCAGCGGTGGGCGGAATTGGCCTAGCACTCACTGTATGATGAATGATCCCTGTCGCGAATCTCGACTTTGAGATCTACTGCGACTCTGCTGCACGTCGTACCTGCATACCCTGTAATGCGCTCGCATTATTTTTGTTTTCATGGCTGAACGTCTAATATCTCTAAGATAACATGTATTGTTTTTATTTTATGTCACCGTTACTCTACCAGGGATTTTCGCAGCTCTCGAGACTTGAAGTTACTGCCTGGGCATATACATCTAGCGCCCTTGCGGTGATATCATCGATCCTACGATAGTCTCACAGGAGACACCCAAAAGAACAAACACTCCTGCAAACTAACTATTAATTCAGCAATAAATTAGCAAATAGCAGGACAAACATATAGCGTAAATTATTACTCTCCTATTTGGTACTCAATATTGAATGCCGTGTGTCTTGATGGCTGTGTACATTTATACTTTTCGTGTCAGCACCACAAATACCAACGGCAATGTTATTAGTCGGTGTTCTTCAAAAAGGGAAGCAAAATCGTCAAAAAAGATAGGCCGATTGACATTTCGAACGCCGGGATTTGCACCCAGGCTGTTGGCATGGTTAGCATTGATCAGTCTGAAGGGTTGCCAGCTGCGGCACTTACTCTCTCCCTTGGGAGGGGAGCAGGTTAACTACTACCCCACGTCCGAGTTGAAAGGGACCGTTTCTATTATAGTATATAAAGCGAAATTCTTTAGGAGGAGAGTATGGGGAGTGGCAAGGTTGAAGTGACAGCTGGCACGGCCAAGTTGTTTTGTGTTGCGGAAGTGAGGCTGCTGATAGGTCGGGGCGTGAGTGAGGGATCGGGTGGCAGCAGATGGCGGTTGCTCCTGTGGGGGGCGATGTGCAAAATTCCGATAAGAATTACGTTGCAATTACTGGATGTGAAGAGCTAACATTATTTGCGTCCAACTCGTCTGCGTTCCATTATCAAATAACAGAGGTTGTGGCTGGGAAGTGTGAGGACATATGGGTGAACAACAAGTAGTTGTAATTTGAAGAGCCCAAATTCAAGGCTAAAATTGAGAGAGTAACACACGTGTTCAGTGATGGTACAATTAAACGACCAATTTGGCAAAGCAAATGCCCTGGATAAGGACATTTTTGACGGATGATAGCCCCAGATGAAGAGTGGCTCTATCAGCCGGCTTATGACATTGCTGCATGAGAAGGCACACTTACTCGCTTGACTTATGCAAATCATCAATCTTCATATGTAAGCAATGCGTAGATATGTGTGTACAAGTCATTGCCTGGGCATCAAGTCATCGTTCAACGTTAGGCATAGCATTTGTTTGGGTACTCTGCCATCTTATTTGCATATGGCAGACACCAGCTTCAGCCGCAGTAGTGCTGCCCTACAAAGCGGGCAACAAGATATTTGCTGCTCCGTCCATCTTGGGCTCGAATAGGCGACTCGGGCATCATCAGTATGTTGTCGCTTAGATGCAGCTGTGCGCCTTTTATTAATTGGACATTGTGCTCGCTGCGCCCAACACACACGATAGCCCCCATTTTATGTCATCGCAACCCGCATCTCTCTTTTTCTTTCTGGGCAAAAAAGTTGGACCTATTCTACCCCAGACCAGCAACCAACTCCTCCTCGGCCGAGAACTAGCACCGCTAACGACTATTTTTGACTGGTGGCTTATAAACCCTCTCATATTCACGCTTGTCCCCTGTTTACTAATATTTTTTTTGCTTGTAAGTCGTCCTCGAAGCTTCGTTCCCTGGGGTTTGCTAGAAGCCATGGCTCCGTAATTTCATGGATGCCAAGGCAACTTTTAGCGACCTTTACAGCACAATCAACGCCCATTCGCTGACAAACCACGCCACCTGGCTGCTACTTGGGTACAGGTAGGTACCTCGAGATAGATATTTGACGGTGTGAGGATATTGCGAAGGATGTACATGTATACTTCATAGAACTGGTACTCTGAATTCTTTGGTGAGCCACGGCACAAATACCTGTGCCAAGACGACGTGATACCTGATGGCGTCAAGCCGTGAACGCACCATCAAGGTTCCCTTGTCTCTTTTCCCCGTTGGCCCAGGTCCTGGCGGTTGAGTTGGTCACTGAGCCCGACAGGTATCTCCACCGCCCACGCCAGGTACTGCGAGCTGCTTCCTAGACGTCACGCCGGCGGCCTGGGTACCTCGCCGTAGGAGTACAAGTACTGCTCCGGCCATTGACTCGCAGCGCTGTTTGGCCCGTTGGCCGAGCCTCGAGCTCTTTACCCTGCGCTGCTGCCTCCTCGCAGCCTCAATCTCTCTTCTCTCACCTGCACCAGTCACTGCCAGTGCCGCAGCGAGCGGTTGAATCCCCGAAAGCGCGTATCCTCGATCATCATTGCGTTGTCTTTGTTCATCTCCAAGCCTGCGTCTTAATAATCCGGCGCCTTTATTTTTTTTTCGTGCGCCCCAACCCGCATTTCCCCTGTGCCGCCGAAGCTGTGGCCGCTTCTCGGAGACTTTTGAGAGCTGGAGCGCGACTCTCTCACCCCCTCTCTGAAGAGGCGCTGCCTATCGGGCCTGGCTGCAGATTCCACGGGCAGCCATAGTCGCACCGCGCTGGCCTCTGTTACTCACGTCCTGCGCCTGTGAAGACACGTCGCTTCGCGGCCATGGCGTCTGGCGTTACTGCTGCTGCCACTGCCCAGGCCGCTTCGGCCGCCGGCCCGCAGAAACATCGGGCCTGCGACGAGTGCCGTGAGTCCCCGCTAATCCCCGGATGAAGGAAGATGGAGATAGATAGAGGGATATACAGTGTGCATCGAGTATGCAACAGGTATAGAGGGGCAGAGACGGCATATGGATGGATAGAGATACAGTTGCACTTTGCAGAGACGCTTGATTCTGATTCGCAATCACCTCCTTTTTTAGGATTCCGCAAAATTGCCTGTTCCAAGGAGCCCGGCGGCTGCTCGCGCTGCCAAAAGGAAGACATCGTATGCGTCTACTCGGCGCAGAAGCCCATGGGCCGTCCTAGGAAAAGACGCCACGCACAGCCTGTTATGTCTGTGTCTCTACCCATGCCTGCGTCTACTGTGTCCGTATCCACGACTACGACTCAGCCCGCGTCTCCATTAGATCCTGCTCCTACTTCAACCATAGCTGAGGCTCTGGCTCATGTTCTCTCTCCTGCTCAGGCTGCGGCGCTTTCTGCTGGGACACGATCCACATATATCGGTGCCAACCAACATTGCCAAAACAATAGCCACCACCACCACGGCGGTCACAATCAGCACCACTGCCATCAACATAATACTACCGCTCATCAACACAATCACTGTCATCAACCTCAACCTGCGGTGTCATCAGACCTGGTTGCAAACTTGTTGAGCCAGCCTCTGCCGTCTGACATGTCCTCTTACCTGAACCTATCTTCCGAATACAACACAGACGACTCGAGCTCACTTCAGATAGCTGATAATGGGATACTTACTCATATTCCACGCAACAGCCAAGGGCTTTTTGACGGCTCAGCTATGCCAATCATGAACCTGAATCAGGCTGATCTTTTCGAAAACATTAGCTTTGACGAAATAGAGACAGACTCATCTGTGTCTTCCATGTCTAAAGATTTCAACGATTCTCTCCAAAAATACATGGTCTCTCAGTATATTAATCCTCCAGCACCTAGCGAGCCTAGTCCCAACACCAGCACCCACTCCAGCTGTTTTGGATCGCCAAAAGCACACCCGACCGCCTCTTGCGACTGCCTTGCCTCTCTCACACAAGCACTCGGCTCTCTGAATCGCCTACCGGCTGATGTTATATCTGCCATGCAGGTTGCTCGCAACGCCACCAAGATTGCTTATGACACCCTCAGCTGTGTTCATTGCTATGGAGACATGTACGACCTGTCTAAACCGTCACCCGTCTCTCGCTTCCAAAGCATGATGTGCCTTGGTGCCCTTGTTCCCTCTGCTTGCAACGCTTACGCTACGATTCTGGAAATGGTTGATAGAGATGTGGAGCGAGCCAGAGGAGAACTTCAGTCAATATACTTCAACTTTAAAGAAGTTGGTGGAATATGGGCAAACCTCATCGATGAGAAGGGCCCTGCCTCTCCTGAATGCGAACTTCTCAGAAGCTTTCACAACCGATACTTGGATCCGGAATCCTGGAAGGCTACTATCCGAGCCATTCTCAAAGTTGAAGTGTATGGATTCAATCAGAAAACGGCGTCTGTTTCGAGCACAGTGGACTGCAGCGTGTCGCCGTACGCGTTCTTGCACTGCGGACTGAAGGATGTCATCACGTTAATCGACGAGAAGAACCAAAAGAGGCACGACATTGCGGATGCTCTACTGCTGGCGAACCACACTTTCCCTGACCACAACTACCTTTTATTCACAGGTCCACCGAAGCCATGCCCGCGCGAGGACAGGCAGTGCGTGCGTATGCTGGATGTGGCGAGGATGGCGCTGAGCAATTTGGCTATATCGTGAGCAAGTTGGTAAAGACGAGAAGAAGATTTTTGGTCTCCTTCCATCTATTTTCAAGAGCGACGAAAAAACATTGACAGGGGAGATGAGGTCTACAGTCGGAGAGAGGAAGGGATAGCACGATGGGGCTTTGCTATTCTCTTGGATATGTAAGCGGCTTAATTGCAAGCGGGATACCAAAGGCAAAATTGTTACTTCATTTTTATTTGATTGGAATTGGGCAATGCAAAGGCACACGGGCGTTTACGGTGCCTTTTTTTTTTTTTTTTTTTTTTTCCCCTAAAAGGCTTGATATGAGAACTCTGGAATGAGCCATGATACACGAGAAAAAACAACAACATATAGGTATTATACCATTGAGATAGACTGCAATACGGCATGGCAGATGGCTGGAGTTATCTAGGGGCATCTACACGATAGCGATTCTACTGGAAGAATATCTTCTACTTTATTCAACTAAATATGTTATTTTTATCACCGGTTTTCTCCTATTGTACTCCCTACTAAACCACTCGATGGCAGCCTTTTGTTTATATATAAGGTTAAATTCCTATAATATGCTGTGACTAAATGACAGATAAAACCCCCAATAACAATATTCAAGAAGAAAAATACAAAATAAAAATTTTTTGCCAACATTCAAATGTAGCTGGTCAAAAAGATATCATCCAATTGCCATTTTGTCAAAAAAAATCCTCACATCCCGTTTGAACGCCATGCTCGTTGTAGCCAAGCCATTTCTCGGCTTCCTATTCCTTTTTCTTCTCCTTCGCTCTCCTTGATGCTTTAAAAAAAATCATGAAAGGAAATGGCAAAAGCATTCTGTTTGTGAAATAGATGTTTTTTCCCCATCCATTATGCATATATCCCATTTCTTTTCCCATCCTGATGCAAAATAATCCCCAAACCCGCTCGGGATCACACACATGTTTTATGCGCCTTCGTATCCGATTGAAACGTTTTGAGGGAATTTGTCCCCCCCGTTAAATTCTGTTCAATGCGCATTTTGATCACTCATCATCCTCCATCATGGACAAGACGTCCATCTCCCTCTTCACCATCTCTTCAAACTCCGCCCTCTCGATGCCCGACGATCGGGCGAGCAGGAACAAGCTGCGAATGCTGCGCGACACGTGCTGCTTGATGCCGAACTCGTTCTGCTCTTGCTTGTTTGCGGAGGCCTCGAGCTTGGCGACGGTGATGGAGCCGTTGGAGCTGGAGCTGGCGCTGGATCTGGGGCGTGGGTGGAGGAGAGCGAGCTCTCTGGCGGAAGGAAGGGCGTCGTCTTGGCTCTGGTTTTTTGTGTTGTTTTCTGTTTCTGTGTAGGCCCAGGGGCTTTGAGGTTCGGGAGCGTCTGTGATAACGACGGAGTCGTTGGAGCGGCTAAGGCCCAGGGGTGGTTGGATGTGAGCTCGCACCATGGCCTCCTCGTCAGGATCGTGGTTGTCCATTGCCGGCTGGACAGAGTCGTACTGCGCATAGTAGTCGTCGTCATCATCATCCATTGCGGCAGAAGCATTATAGGCGCCCCAGTGGGATGTGGATGTGGTGGCGGAAAGGCCAGCGCCGGCAGCGGCCTGAGGAGCCGGAGAGCGGTTGTTGGCTGGAGTGCGTGCGGGAGTGGCATCATAGCGGTCCCAGTATCCATCGTCCTCGTCTTCCTCCATGTGATCTGAGCCGCTGGTGGTTGACCCGTTGGAGCTGATGACGGAGGGTTCGGAGATTCTGGGCTGCTGGAACTTGGCCTCTGCGTCTGCGATGGTGGCAACGCCGCCGAATTGCGAAAAGGGAGCGGTTTTGTCTGCCGCAGTAACCTCTCCTACTCTCCAGCCATCGGCGCCACCTTCGGCGTCGTTGACGCAGTATACCAGCTGAAAAGCAATGCCAAGCTCGACCAGGACGGTCAATGCCTGCAGAGTCTCTTGATCCAATCTCTTGTATCTTGTCTCGGCATCGTAGTCCCAGTCAACCTCAACCTCGCCCGAAACAGGATGAGGCTCCAGGCTTCCATTTTGCACAAGCTCGGTCAGTTGTGCGGCTTTGGCTGTGTCGTAGGAGAGCAGCTTTAGCCAAGGCTCCTTGCTGCCAGAGGAAAACAGCTTCACTCTTTGTCTGAGGATGGGCGAGAGAAGAGGCAGGATGCCCACAGCCGGCTCGGTCGAGACGGTGGCTGTTGGGAGAGCCGGCAGGATTGGGGCCAGCAGGCCGTTGAAATCTGGAGGTGTGATTCTTGCGCCCATGGTCGGCTCTGATTTTGTGCTGACGGTGGAGAGCGTAAGGAAATTGTGTGATTGTGTATGGTCTTCGCGGGCAGGTTTCGATAGTTGTCAGAACCTTGTTTCGCGAGAGGAATCGACGCCGGCAGCGGAGGAAAGGCCGCAGCGACGAGAAGAAAGTATAGAGTTTGGCCTAGGGGTCTATTGTGCCGCTGGGTTCCTGAGGACTGGAATTTAGTGGCGAGCGTCACATGCACGCCTAGTCGTGGGAACTACGTTGGAAGGATAAAAAGCCACGGCGTGACCTATTGTTTCAGGACGAGGGAAATACACGGTGAGAGACGGTGAGGATGATGGAGCGAGGAGAAGACTGGAGGAAAGGGAGGAGAAGAGAGAAGAGAGTGCATGTGAGTGCGGAATGGAGTTAATATACGTACGAGACGTCAGATGAACTTGTTTCTCGCTCCAGACATCGTGGATCGCCCAACTGGTCACACATGTGCTATTAGTCGGGCCCCAGCGAGTACCGCATGGGTAGCGTCTAGGGTTGGCGCAGGGTTCTCGGTACAAAGGATGGGCGCGTGAGACTCGGCTACCGACTGACCCTGCTAGCTGTAGCCGGTACCTAGCGTCCCCCAGACGAGTACCAGCTGCAGACAAGACACTTGGGTGCCCGTGGAGGGGCGCTGGGCCAATAGGCAGCGACGCATTGTGGCGCTCCGGGGAAAAGGAAGAAACTGAGGAGAGATGAGGAGAGATGAGGGACGATGAGGGACCAATTGTCACAAGGGAATTTTCTTGAATTTCCCTTTTTAGCGGTCAGTGGGGGAAAAGTAACGTATTATCTAGTATTCTAGTATTAGTAGTATACAGCATTTGCCGGAACCCATGGGTGTATGTATCGAGTACCTTGTTAGCGGTATTCATCAGGCAATGGAGAGTAGGTACCTAGTAATTAGATGGATGCAGGTGGCCCAAGCATTGGTAGGAAGTAGATTATGTCGTACGGGATCTATGAGATGAAGGGACCAATCAATATTACGCCGGATTACTCTTTGGACAGCGACAACGGAGAGGCCTGTCTTACCGCATCTTGCAAAGCGCTGAGAGCTACCGAGAACCGTTGCCAGGGTTCACATCCCAAGCTGTCTCGAATCTTCTGCGGGATATGTCTGTGCCCGGAGCTTAAATTGCTGCTTGACTGCAGTTAGTACTTGTACGGATACCGATTCACGCACGTATTTAGCATGTGAACCAGCACAGGGATCAGTCAATAATGCTAGGCAGTCAATAATGCTACTGTACCCAAGTCAATAATACTACCAAACTACAGAGACCTTACTATTCGGCCAGCGACGACGGGGATGCCGTCTTACCGCGTCTCATAAATCACCGAAGAACTGCTGATAACCATGGCCAGGGCCTGTATATAATTGTCTCAATATTGTGCAGGGTGTCCGTGCCTGGATTTCAAATTTCTGCTTACTTATATTCTCACTTACACGGTTACAGACGCAGGTACATATACGAACCAGCACAGGGATCACCAAAGGCCGAGATCCCTACCAGCACGCTACCGGCACGCGAAGGGGTTACATGTCAGCGGGACCTCGAAGCTTCATGATAATGCACACACTTCCTTCTGTCCGCTTTGGGGTGCGGTGGAAGGAAATCGCGAGAGAAGCCCCGCCATATGCTGCGATGAATTTTGGCGATTATTCCCAAACACCGCTGTAAGAAGAGACCCAAATTGTTAAAAAAATAGAATGAGAATTAAAATCCGAAGAGTGTCTTATACTTTGAGCCTTGAGGAGGTGGTAAAAGAGAGAATAATCGGACAGGTCCCCGTCTCTCTCTCTCTCTTTTTTTTTTTTTTTTTTTTTTTNAAACCAAAAAATGGTATTGGCTCTCTCTAGCAAATGGAAACAAAGTAGAAAATACGACAAATCACCAACAATGAGCTCTACATGACGGCACAGCCAATAGAACAGAAACCTAAAAACAATTACACTTTGTAAAAAAACAAACAAATCGCCATTCTTCGAGGGCACTTTTTCAATTCGCGCCCAAACGCGCATTCCGTCGGCTCCCGTATTTTTTTTTTTTTTTTTTTTTTTTTTATTTCCCTTCCACCACCTGCCCGGGCCGTCTCTCTATAGGGAAATGGGCCGATGGGCTCCGGCATCGCCTGGATCTGTGATGCCGGCCTGGTGTATTTTTGTAGGCATCTTACATCTGGATACTCCAATCTCCTCGATTACACTATGTAGGTGCAGATGCCTACAGGTATTCTTGCTGGGGTGCTCCGAACTGGCATATTGTACATGGGTCGATAGCGCAGACGCTGACAGTTTTGATCCTGCACCCCCGGGATCGTCATCCTCGAGAAGATCCATGCAAACATTCCCAAATGTAACTCCAATCCCTCAATCCTACACATTTATATACTATTTACTCCATGACTCTTCTTTTTATTTCAAAGCAGTCCATCCCCGCCACGGGCCTCAAAGTATTAGCACAGCTCAACGGGCCCCAAAGCAACGGTAAAAAAGATTCTTTGATGTTATCGCGCTAAGCTTAAACAGGGCTCTGAACTCTCCAGATTCTCCGCCACAAGCCGCAACGGGGTCTCGGCTCGTTCCCCGGCAATGGCGTCACGACGGCAAACCAAAAAATGGTATTGGCTCTCTCTAGCAAATGGAAACAAAGTAGAAAATAC